>JAPYYS010000671.1:0-42961 GCA_030522525.1 Campopleginae sp. 14b | reverse complement strand
TTCATTTCCAAAAATATTGATCCATACTGTTCCTGTAGACAATCCCCGGTGTCATGTACATCGGTAAAGTTATTATATATGAAAGGAGCGCTGCAGCGCTACCAGAAAACCGTTCGCGCGCGTTAGCGCGCGTGATGGTCCCTAGTATCAATAAAAAGGCAAGTATTTCATGAATTCCTGTGGGTATCAATGAACGATCAAGAAAAAAGTGATCGGTTGTTTTTTAAGAAGTGTTACTAGATTATAAGAAAAAGAAACTATAGGAAGAGCGTATACGTACAAAGTACAACCAAATTTTGTGTCTCAGAGTTCAAATATTACGTAACCCCTTTCCTCAGTACTCATAAACAAAATCAGGAAGAGTAGAAGTGCATGGATTGAATTGAGTCGATAATTTGTTGGAGTGCAAGGAACGAAGCACGTTTCGGATTCTTCAAGGTTTGTAAAATGCTCATAAAAGTATTACGATTCACCGAGCATGATGTTTGATATTTAAAAAAGAAACAAATTCAACAAATGTTACAGTCTTACGCCCACGAGCGACGGTCGACATAACGCGATATAAAATAAAGAATGTGAAGGCATAAAATGGTTTCATAGTATCATTTCTCACATTCTTTCCCAATCTTTACTGCTCTGTCCATTGCTTTTCAGTCTTTCACAATTATTAGAAGAGAGCAAGGGAGCGCACACAAGGGTGATTTTCCTGTTTATTAGGACTTTCGAACGAACTACACGCCCACTATCATGTAGCGAGGTCAGGGGGGCGGCCACTGCAAGCTGCCTACTCCCTATGAAATGGTTTCGGGGCGTAACGTGTCGACTATCACTGACAAATTGATACATAAATGATGTCCCCCGCCGAAGATCTACATGGCAGACATTTCTGCTGCCGGTCCCCCCTAACCATTCTCTCACTCGAAGGTCAATTTTCACATCTGCAGCATCCGGAATTTTTCTCAGTTGCATGAAATGCATGATGGAAAAAAAAAAAATTCTTTGCATTAATATGAATGACGAACGAGTTAGAGAAAAGATTTATAAATTATCGTTGGGAAAAATACTGTGAACGATGACGATGCATCTGTTGGTAACACCAAAGATTTTGAAGCTCGCGGTCACGCTTATTCGGCAATTCTTATATTTTTGATTAATTGGTCGCCTGGATTAAATACAGGATTAAGGAATTTCTCATGAAATCCTCTTTTCTGCGGGTAGTGGATAATTGAAATTATTATCCAAAATACCCAAAGACGATGCCAATACACAAGAGAAATCTGCGCTATGCAGTGGGTGTTAATGGTTCCAGGGACTGGTCGCGTGGGTCGATGCATTCAAAACAAACAAAAAATCTTGTTTTTGGACTATGGAAACCACGGAATGGATTTCGTATGATGGAAAAAGAAATGAAAATAAAAAAAAAGTTTGTTTCACAAACGTCAGTTTCTTCGAGGAAAAAAAAATCATTCTATACGTATTGATCGAATTTAATCCCTAAAGATGGCAATGAAAATTGTAGTTATCCAAAAGATTACTCTCGCTCTAATGTTTACCAATTTATAGTTTTCACTCGCTTGATAGAAACCGACTTATTACCCAATGTTTCGAACTCGTATTTTTCTTACGTTTTACTTGTTTTTTCGTCTCTGTCCTAAATGGTGCTTCCAAGTCTTCGGAGTTCATTATTGATTGCCAACTTAAAGACTATCGATCGTATACGTGCGCGTCCCGATAAGTGATTTCTCTCTCTCTCTCTCTCTCTCTCTCTCTCTCTCTCTCTCTCTCTCTCTCTTTCTCTCTCCATCTGTCTCTCTCCACACCGTGGGGCTTGGAAGTTTTTCCACCGAGACGGAGAGATAGACATGGTCATTGAAAGGAAAAGAAAAAAAATCTCACAAGAACGAGCACAGTTGACGCGCCAGGTGTGAAAGTGCATTGCGTATGAGATTCCGAATATGTATGTGCGCAAACTACGCACCTTTTCCATTGGCAGAAATCTGAAAAATAGTGCAATTCCTGACATAAGCAATTTGGTGAAGTTTATCGTTCATGATTCATTAGTTCATGCTAAACGATCGTCACATGGCCAACGATCTTCGGAGCAAAGCAAGAATATTATTAATTCATAAATTATACACGAAAATAAACTGTTTTCATAATTCTTGATAATTTTCAGCCACTCCAATTATTTCGGTACGATAATACGGTTACCGTCTATAATTGTGCATTATTGCTCATACAAGGCAAATGTGTGAATTACGCGTGAGGATAGATGTCGAATCTGATCAGGGATTCGACTCACGTACGATCGACCTGGTAATTTTCAGTTGAATGTCTCGCAATTTACCCTCCGGCTACATTCGACAGTCCCATGGAATTAATACCTAATTACGGTAGACAAGGTCAATCATATTTTACGGATGAATCAGATGTGGGACATCCAAGAGTAGCCAATTCAGTATTACGCACACGAAATATCGTACACGCACCTATACGCATAAGCTAGCCTGCGAGATCGATGTACAAACGTCGATTCTTAAGTTTCAACACGATTTCGTCCCCTATATAAAAAAAAAACCGTAACTTTAAAAACTCTAATTTTTTTTTAAACTGTTTTATGCACATGCTTACTTGCGTCAGGGATTTTTGGCTGATTCCGAACAATTATTAGTGCATAGCCAGTTGGGACAAAGGAACTAAGGAAGCTCCGAAAAATCATCGAAAACTTTTCGTTTTCATGGACCTCCGTATACAAATACTAATGCATGAGGTTCTCTCATGGATTTTGACGTCGCTGCGTCCGGAACATTGGCCTCCTCGTGAGTTAGACGGTTTTTAGGTTGCATTTATTTTTGCCGTTACATTCGTATTGCGGCATGATGGAAAAAAGAAAATAAGTTTTTCGGCGAATCGTTTGGAACGAGTTTCATGGGAAACGATGATAAAAATCCTAGTCGAATCTTTGCCGCCACCTTTTCACTTTCACGATTTTCAAGGCGAGTTCCTCGATTGCCAGTACAACTGTCTGATTCAACATTACACCAGATTTCAGCGTGTATGGATGATGGCAAGTCGTTGCGGTCGTCATAGCGATTTACTACGATTTTCAATCTCAACGGAAATTGATAAAGTTTCTGTATTCGCAGGTACAACCTTCCACGTAGAAGCATGTCCCCTACCGTACGCGAGATTTTAACAATCCATAACATCGCTATCATCCGGGGATATTAGGACGCCCACCTGCTTGTCTCTAATTCGCGAGGAAAAAATTATTTGCATATTTGTACAGAACCAGGTTCCGAGATCGAACTGGCGAATGAGCTAGTCGATCTGTTCTCGTCGACGACGTCATACACGCGAACGCGTCGGCGTCACTTCTCTCTCTTTTTCTCGTATGTTCCCGGTACGCTGGAGATCGTGACACACGGATTTTAGTGACTACTCGGAGGCGTGGAACTAAACGACACCAATCGCGATCGTAGATCGAAAGACAGAGGTGGAGAAAAACAACAACCTTTCAACCAAATGCAGCAGTCAACCAGAATTTTCTGTTTTTTGTGATCACGTTGGTACCGGCTCGCAGGCACACTTTAATATTAACGAAAACAAACGTGTTAGAAGACGAAGCTGTGAATATCGAGACCACGAGAATTCTAATCAACGTTTCTCAATAGAAATTAATTGCTACCTGGACGTAAAATTTAAAAAAAAACAGTGACGCGATCGATGAAAACGAAAAAATAAAAACACTGCAAAAAATCTAATTCATATCACCACATGCCGCCGCCATATATTCTTCATCGACAACTCCGTCCAGATTTTCTACAATTTCACACCATGATCATGGACGTTTTTGCGAATCCAGAGTTATGAATATTAAACTTTTACTCACTATTGACGAATAAGCAAAAACTACTTTTCCAGGAAAGTAATAACGTCATTTCGTATTGTGCTTTTCCGTGCATGGATACAGAAATTATAAATGGCGCGTTGAGCAATTTAAAATCTTTTCGATATAGTAATATATTTTTAAAAACCGATGAGGAGCGATGTCAAACAATTGACGAAGTGAAAAATTCTGCGTGTGTTACGATATCAAGTTTGCTATACCGGGTGAATCCGACATTTTACCATCTTTTCGATTGATTTAGTTTGCTCGAGAATCAAACTGCCGACATGAATCGTAGTGCGGAGGCTGCACGTGTCGCATATCATGATGAAGCACCAACAGAGTCGCTTCTACGAAGGTGAAGCGAAAGAGATAGGTAAAAAAAGATAGAGAAAGAGGATAACGCGTGGGTAGTTAAAGTTCGCACACACACACACACACACACATCCTTACAACAAATACGCCAACGAGATATCAGTTGTGACTTCCACGTGCGACAACTCGGAGCGTAAACGTATGAATCTCGCCGTAATCATTCGCGAGAGCAAGTGAGTTACTGTTTCTTTCGAAGAACCATTGAGCTTCCGCATCGTCAATATTTCGACCAGTCGGCGTCGTTTGCATTGACAAAAAGGAACAATAATAAAGTTTTTTTAAAAAACAAAAATTTCCACTCGTGGTGTGGATAAAGCTTCGAGTTCTGTGGTCCGCTTCCCGCAGGAAAAGGGAAAGGTCTCTGTGACTCTGGAGGTGACGTTCACCATCAACAACGCATTCTACTCTCTTGCTTATTCGGTTGGAAAAAGTGAAATGCGGGCACGAAAAAAAAAGAAATAAATAAACACTCGCGGAGACCTGCGATTGAATGGGGAACCCAAACGCGATTCCGAACAACAAAGACAATTTCGAGTGACTCAGGTACGTTCATCGGTCAATACTTATTTTTATCTTTTACTACTATAGTGTTCTTCGGGATAGATCGCAATTTTTTCGATCGTCCAAAGCGTGTGGACTCAATTCTTTGGCCATCTGTTTTTTTTTTTTTTTCCAAGATCCCGTCGTACTATCGCTGAATTTGATTGAATTATTTATAATATACCGAACGGAATGCTATACAAGCGCATGGCTGGCGTGTTCGGGACCCAATTCTAAGAAAAACTGTGAAAGCATTTTTTTCCGGTTCAATAGTTTTTAAATGGCACGCAATAGAATCCACGCTTCCCTAACCAATCAGGAGGCGTCTCGCTGACATGGCGGACGACGCCTCAGCGGCGTTGCACTTGCAAGGCAAAAGGGTTGTGGGCATAGGAGCAACGTCGTTTATGTAGGGCCACCAGTAAAATGTAATGCCAATCATGATTTTTTTTTTTGGTTTTTCAAAATGAAATTGAATCTTTCATTATTTTCCACTATTACGTTTTAAATGTGTATTACCCTGTATCACATTGTCCATTCTGGCTTATATGATATTGGATTTTCTTTGAGCTCAAGGAGAACAGAGCAGGTTTAGAAAAAAAACTCTCTCATATAATGTCTTTACCTTTTTCGATTAATTTATCATATTATTATACGATTCACATGACAAAATTCTTCGTGATGTCGCCTACTCGTATTACACTTATGCGATTCATTTGATTTATTGCATATATACATAAAAAAAAGTCTTCGTATGCATTTTCGAAGACTAACACAGCTGGCATTCCGTAGGGAAACTTGTGTGACTCAAACTATAAATCATTCGTTGTAGACGATAAAGCTGGTTCCACAGCACGACATTGCCATTGGAATAACAAAAACCTCCCGAATGCTTGAGGAATTTACTAAATCACAGAAATATCAGAATTTGTTTTCGGTTTCAATAAAACATCATACACCAAGCCCCTATTTAATGTTGCGATTCGCACTATCAGATTGCAACGACGTTTATTTTCGCATCACGATTATTCTAGTCCCATAATAGACTTTCCAAAGTGCCACCCGCGCAGCCCTTCTCTTCCAAGTCCATGACATTCGAATCAGGATCGATACTCAGTTGAAATTCATCAGAAACTTAGAAAAACTGCCTCTGGAATAATTATCGATGCCGCAAATCGACTTGGCACTCATCGTGATCGGTAATTGTAACAACGCAACGAAATTTATGACGTAGTGAAGTGTAGATATGTAATTAGCCCTAAAATTCATACGAATGCAAGTTTCTCATGCATTTCGTGCCTCGTGAGGTGTCAATTTGAAAACGAATAAAATGGGTGGACACAAACAAATAAAGGTGTGAGAATGGATACTCCTTATGCGTCGCGTGATGAAAGATCGTTAAGGTACTCACTTTAGTTGATTTTTGTACGTGCTCGTTTCATGCCAGCGGCGAAAGCGTACTCATGCAGATGTATTGATTTCTTGCAATCGGTATTAAAACTCGTTTCTTCTTATTGAAAATGTAATTCATCATGATTTGTTTGGGTGGTTCGAAATAATTGTATTGTGTGTAAGAAAAATGAAGGGTTTCGTTTATTTGCTTCCTTTCATCTTTTACAGACCGAAATAATTGCATATCCCGCAAATAATTCAATATGAGGGGTAAAGAATGAAATTGAATTGAAATATACTGTGTGAACGTAATTCATGTCAAAGCTTGTCCTCAGCCGGACAAACGTGGACGCTACCGCGAAAATAATCTTCGGGAATTCTCTTCATATAAGACGATTTGGAAATGACGTGAATGCATCATATATTTGGTCGATCGTTAATAACAATTTCGTATGAGTTGCAATTGAAATTCGTTGTCAATTAGTTTCACCATTCGTCCCGGGCAATTCGATTTCTGTCGTTTTCTTTCCTTTATGGACTTGACGATGTTCGCACCCGTTTGACATATAGACGCTGCCAGTAGTGGCCCAATGTAGGTCCTTACAATGGATCCAAATAAATAAATAAAACGTAATGATTGCAAGATGAAAGTTGGCTATATAAATTCGCACTGCGGGTGCTGGAAATATTTTTTAATCCACGCCGAAGAATCCATTGTTGTGTCGTAAAGCTCTCTGATGACGCATACACGCTCAAGTTTCGAAACATCAACACTCGTCAAGTTTTCGGGTCAGGCTCATGGAGTCTACCATGGCGAAATTATAATTTTCTCCTTCTCTTTCCATTTGTCCTAGTAGCTCAATGGACAACGGACCATTTCTTCACATTGGATTTATTCGGTTCGACCATTGTTCGAAAGTTTCGATACAAAATGCAGCCAAGGCGCTGGCAATGCCGCCGATGATGCTATTGGTCGTAACGAGGCCAAATCCTGTGACGATTGTGGGAAAACCACACAAACTCCTTAGACTTAACGAAGAAAAAATAAAAATTGGACAATTCCCGTCACAACTAAATAAACTCGATGCGTAAGCTTTTGAATCCAAGAGCGTTATGTTTTACTTTAAAAAATGTAAAAAGAAAAAGGCAGATGCTTGAAAACTTTGCACGCAAAAAATCGTCTAAAAGATCGATTTCGTCCTTTGTTCGTAACGCAGTAACGGTGGTTGTCCACTTCTAGTTAGCTCCGTGTTGTTGATGGGAGAACCCATAGTTTCTATATGAATAAAATGAGGCAATTGTAGTGGCATCTCATGCCAAAGATGAATGCGATGACTGGCCAGAGTCATTGGAGAAGACAAACAACAGCAAGAAAAAACTCATCAAACGAGGCTGCGGCTGTGCAACGTGTGCGACGAAAGACCGGACTTGCTATTGGTCCCCCGTTTTATATGCAGCATGGTAAACCATCAGAAACAAGGATTAGGAAGCCAAAGTAGTTTATGACTGACCAATTAGAAACACCTGTACGTCTGACGCGTTTTTCTCCGATCTCTGTAGAATCTATCATCGTTTTCCTACCCTATATATATATATATATATCCGTATATTCCTCGAACACGCGCACACAAAAACGCACACACACACATACCCACATTTATAGCAACATATATATGTGTAGATGCCTCGAGCGCACGCCGCTGCAGTGTTTATGCGTGGGAACCTGGCGTTTTCATTAATTCAACTAGCTTTTTGCACCATCTCCCTGTTATTTTTACTCCGGATATCGTATAGACGAGGAAGACGATGACGATGAAATGCCCAGACGTACTGTCGTTACTGAGATATATAGCCAGCAATATCGCCATTTTATATAGTACATTTCTATACCTCCACTTTATGTATCAATATTCTCTCATCACGTTCGTCCCTATACATAAACATATAGACATAGACATGTTCGTCTCTCTCTTTTCCGAAATATATACACCAGCATATTAATGCGAAGATTGTGAAGAACAGTAGGACAAGTCCAGTGGTAATCTTGAGACATTTTTTGTGTCAAGTATCACGCATCACCTGCACCACCTACTTCTCATTCCTATTGGGTTCCCATGACAGAGAGCGAAAGAGCTCGATCATACCCTTTCGGTATACAGCGCTTCATTTTCTCCACTCGCTCAATCTTTTACCGTTGCCCCGATGCATCCATGGCTGTCGTTTGTTCGTACGAAACCTTTTTCCGATCACCCTCTCTTCTCACAATATGCCTCGATCGCCCTAAAATCTTCCTCATCTCACTCACATTCAGTTTTACCAACACTCGAAATTTCCGACAAAGTTTTTTTTCAACATTCCATACGCGAACTTGCTACACTCGTTGAAAATCGCGTACGTGATACCCTCGAGTAAGACTCTACTCCATCGACGAGAAACTGTTGTAGATTATAAACTATTAATCATTTTTTTTTTTCACTTTAATTAAAAAATTTAAATTCAAATTCCAATTCAAATTGAAAAATTTAATCTGAAGATATATTCAGCAAGTTGTCAAAGTCGACCCTTGCTTGCCACACTTCTGTAAAACCACTTACGCCTCTATTATTTTATCACCCCAATGGGGCGAGCGAGAGTCGATAACCCACGCACAAACTGCATTGTGAACTACTTGATGAACATTTCGGACCAATAGCCCACCGGCCGTGTTGGTTGGATCCAGTTGCTCACTGAACTTTTCGATAACTGTCGAAACTTATAAATTCATGATTAAATGAAACATGTTAAACCTTAACATTTAAATTTAAACAAATCAAAAGTGATCTTGAGAGATAGTGTGTAACGTTATGATTCTTTTTGCTAGCAGTGAAGCTTTGGGATAGAATAATCTGTCGACAAATCTGGAGCTCATATCGTACAGATAATTGGAAGTGACAAATTTTCTGAAACAACATAATATTTGATGATCGTGGTGTATGGTAATCGGCGTACGGTTATCAAAAATTCGGAACCTCCTAGTACCCATAAAGTGTAGAACAAAAGAAAAAGTTTTATTCCTACATTCGTTGTGAGAAACTATCGTATCCTCGGGAGCGTCAGGAAACATGCAAAGCAAAACACTCTCGATGAATCGATTATTCAGATTGGACCTATAAAAGTTTGTCAGTTCGTGCACCAATCGGATGACATGATCGGATTGGCATTGAATTCCTGGTTTAGATTCAGAGGGATCAGAGTCGGTGCGTCAAAAGATCGTAAACTAGAGGTTTCTATTATTTAGTTTTTAATGAAGAGAATGGTATGGTTGATTCTTAATTCCCGAGATTTCCTGTGATACCGACAAGTAGAACACGATGGCGAGAAGGAAAAGGGAAAAGGTAGATTCGCTATAGCCTCTGATGAATAGTCCTCGGTTGAGAGCCTCGTCGTGTTGTGTCGATTCGCGGTGGCAATGTCGTCAATTTTTTGCCTCGTTTTTTGTCGTATTCTGGAGAAAAAGAAAAAAAAAAGTAAACTCACCAGGTATATGGCTGATTCGAGAGACACGCACGCGCAAGCACGCACCAGTGTATATAGATGCAAAAAGTCGGCTGACTTTCTTCAGGTGTATCCATATGTATATATAACGCATACGAATGGATTTTTACTCGTATAAATACGTGCGAGCTTCCGACGAGACTGTGGGAGAAATCTTTCGTGCGAGTATTCGCGCAGAGTAAAGATGCACCGAGGGAGGATGAGAGGAGAAAGAACGAAAGAGCCGAAATGCTGCTGGAGGAAAAACACAACCAAGACATCCTGCAGAGTCCAGCCGACATGGGTGCAAGAAACTTTGGAAACCAGAGACGCGAGTTTTATTGCCAAAGAGAGGAACCCTATATACACATATACATTAATATATATCTATAGAAAATCAAAGTATTGCTCCAGCGAGAAGAATAAGGGAGATTTGTGTACCCCTTGACTCATTTATTTTCTACGAACCGCAGGATTCCTCTGGACCATCAAGATTTTCTTTTTATTCAAATGATCATTTTTCTCAGTTTAATTTCGCTTGCAAGCTATGCTCGCAGCTACGACAAGTTTATCATCGTGGAATATTAAGCAGTTTCAATAAACATTGAGTATCATTGGTCGAAATTGATCTCGCCACTTTTCTATTTTTCTTCCACGCTGAGACACCAGCTCTAGTTCGTCGAGTAAAATAGTAATAAAAATTTGAACGGGCAAGGCTCTGCGGCATATCCGTCCTCGTTAATCCCCTTTTTCCGTTAGTTAATAATCGATTATTGTTATTTAAGTATCGATTGACGAAACGGACACACAAATAACAAAACGATGCATAGATGACAGTGGAGAATTTTTCTGGGTGCAGTAAAATAATGAGGTATAAAATACTCGTAGGGACATGAGTGGTAGAATTGTATTCGGGTTTGCGCACTATTTATACTATTTCGTTCGGATAGGCTATCTTTCAGGCTCGGAGGCACAATAGAGGCGGCAAGTTGTGCAGCACAGAAAGCTTAATCTACATACTACCGAAGTGTATTCCGACGTAGATCTCGGGCAACCCTTGCGTGTCGCTCTTTCGTTCTAAGAAAATGTAACATGAATGTATGTATAGCTATAGGTATAGGCAGAAATAATTCATCGGCTGGCAAAAGAGTGGGATTGGACAGTAAAAAGACTCGTCCCAACGTCGATCGTCTTCGACAATGGCTGAATTTTTTTCGTTAGCATTAGCCTCGCCCGATCCTTCTTCATACAACAGTACATGCTCCATTCGATCTCTCCCTCTGGTTGCCCATTTTGTGAACTGCGAGCTTAAGTGCCGCGACGATTCACCGCGTTCATGAGGGAAGGACAATAAGCTTCGCTTGATAGTCATTGTCCTAATAGTCCCCCGCCGTTATACCGTGCGCTTATACTTGCTCAGTTTCTTTGAGATTGTCGCGCGCACGTGCGGTCCCGCCCTGCGCGCTTATTTCACCGACAGCGACAGACATCGCAAAACCCTCGAGAGTTAATTCTGTCCAAGCAACCAGCAGCTACCAAGAATAAAAAAAAAGTCGCTGCAGGCTCTTCGATTAATGGCCTGGCCTGCATAGATTGTCCGGTATGTGAAACAATTACCGATTAAAGGCACCATCATTGACACTAAACTAATTTTTATTTTATTCCTCTTGAATAATTTCATTCAAATGACAAATACTTTTTCCAATCTAATTCTCATTTTATATTGACAGATAAAATTCTTCGTGCGAGAATTCGTGCCACTCTTGTAAATTCGATCGAATCGATATCTTGATAACCAAGAATTACCACCAATCATTGGAATTTCTGAAGCATTTTTTTCTCATTTTCAAATCTGTTCCCCCGAGCTCATTCTTTTACGTCAACAAAGCTATATACAAACATTTCCCACCGTCCGGAACATACTCGAGTATTTATCAAACTGCCAAGGGCAGCGCTTCTGCATCTGTAAAAAGAAGAAAATACAAGGGAAACATGCAGGAGGACTCGCTTGTTCTTACTTTTTTATGATCACTGAAGTCGCAGTTATAACGAATCGAACAACTTCACATGCTGGTACATTTATAAATATATACTTTGTGCCATAACGTTAAGCGATCTCACTGACAGCACGACGACCTTTGAGGTCGATGCACCGGTTGCCGCAAGACCGGCGTTAAAACAGACCTTCTATATATTGTTTATACGCCTATATGTACTATCCAATGCGTACACTAGTCTTCAAAAGTATCGTGCCAATCCATATTCCATTAATCCTTCTCCAACGCTCGTGTTTTCCAAAACTGTCCTCAGGATTATCGAGATTTAAAGGGTTATCTAATTGAATGACGCCATGCAGGCTTTCGAGTTTTTAAAGAAATAAAAGAGAACGTTTAATAGATCCGAAAAACTTTGGCAAAGAAAATCCAACTTAATTGTTCTGCTCGGGCCCTTTAATCGCGTGTATGCTGACCAATGTATCAATAATGAGGCGCGATAACTGGAAGCAAACGTCATTCATAACTGCTGAAATGAAATTTGGGACCTTACGGGGCTATAGTTATGAGAAGAAAAATTGTCACGTCTTGTATCTAAGACTTGGGTTGGAAAAGAGTCTTTGGTTGAGAATGATATGGTAATTTGTTGAGATGGACGAAGAGTTTTGAGTAATGGTGTATTTGAGGAGAAAACACAGTAGCACGTGGAAGGTTGTATACAAGCTGGATGTGGCGTACTCTAGAACACCACATGCTAGCTAGTCGCTCACTTATCTCTCTATAGTGGATTGCCAGTCTGAGTGAGTATCCGTGGTGAATAGCTATGGATCGCGGACGGAAAAGTTTCCCACCGTCTGGTCCCGTGTGTAACTTGGCTGAGCCGATTTCTAGACTCTCGTCGTGGGTTTCTTTCTTGCTTTGATTCTCGTTGAGTCTAGCGCGTCTCGCTCTTTTCCCGAGGGGGAAGTTCTGACGAAGACGCGTGGATGCAAGGGGGCTTTGGATGATTCCTGGAAGCCCGCGAAGGCGCAGCGCTGTCTGGCTGGGTCGACGGGAATCGTCCGTTCGCGACAGTGCGCTATCGAGCCAGCCAGCCAGCACGGGGACGTGGATCAAGGCTGGTTAGCCAGTGCATGCACTCGCAGTCTCTTAAATACGAGTGCTGCGTTACCCGGATGCCAAGGTGAAGGCGGTAGTCATGGATGGTACGTGGAGTACCGAGGATGAACACGAGGATCGCGACGAGAACCTGAAAAAGAAAGAGCTGGAGAACGTGGCAAAAGCGCTTGATGATGTTCGGGTGCATGCTGGAGAAACGAGTCAAACGAGAACGCGGTCAACCCGTGTGTCGCATGTAGAAAAGACAGGGACACATGACGCGTTACTTTACTGCTAGCCATCAGGCTTCTCCTAAGGATGATCCAGTCGTAAGCACATAACATCGTACGTACAAGAAGGAGTTGATCTCGTGTATATACTCTTTATACAGGATAAAAGCACCACGGGATTTCTAAGTACCTACGTGATGAGCGATAATAACGTCAGAAGCTGCTCAGCTTGATACATTATTGACGTGCATAATATGACTACAAACTAAACTCTACTTTAAACGAATTATCCATCGTTAATCTAATTCTTTCATGTACCAAGTCTGCTTAGAGAGAGTGTAGAATGAAAACTTTGTAAATTTTTGCCCATCGGAATGCATCATTTTGACATTGTTGCATAATTGCTCATGCAGTTGCAACGTTGCATAGTGTTTTAGAGATGGACCGGGTGACTTTTATTTCTTCTTCATTCGATTGGCATTGTTCATGGTACAAAGTGAATATCTTCTTCGTCTACATTCATATCCCAGCCATAATTTCCACTCAGCGTACTCCATGATTACGCGATGCTTCTTCCTCGAGTCATCGATATCGATTTGAGTCAACTTTTTTGCAATTCTTTCGCAGACCTCCCCCTCTTGCATTCTCGCTATCTCAGGTCAAATCGATCGGATACTCTGAACACGACGAGCTGATACCCCGCCCAAGTGCTTCCGCGGCACTCTTGTCATTTCTACGAATCAAGTTGTAAGATTCTCGAGTGTGCATGACTCGTGCGATCTTATGCACCTGTTCAACGTGTTCTTTTTATTTTCTTCCCAAGTGCGTAAATAAATCGTACTCCGTTCGAAGGGAGTCCCGATAGGGAATTTTCCTTTTTGCGTTCTACCAAATTCTCCGACAAAGAAGACAGGTGTTCGTCCAAGTGTCAATCGTGGCTTATCGACTGGAATATATTCACCGAAGAAATTTCACTCGACGTCAAGCTGGACGATCCAAGACATTCTTGCGGTTCATCTAGCACGGAGCTCTACACCTCCCGCACTTGTTTCTTCCTTTCTCCAGGCAATATTCTTTTGTCTCTGCGAAGAAAACTCAAATGTCTACCGGTTCGTTTACAGTTGTGACGTCGGCGATGCTACAGATGATTTACACATAAAAATTCTTCACATTGTTGCTCGAACACCGATGCTAATGATGTATAGCTCAATTCGAGACGTCATCGTTCCACATTGTCTTTCCACTATAACGTTCGCATCCTTTCGCACGTTTAATTGAGGGATGAATTATAGTCTTTATATAAAGGTACACACTCTTCAACTGATTTACAAATACTGCTGGCGACGTGTCAGGAGGAATAGTGGAGCGCGCTTTGCTGTCCCGCTATTCCATTTGCAAACATAGTGAACAGAATGCAGCAGGGTTTCTTGTGGCATGTGGAACATCCCAAATGACATTCTTCGTGATCTTGTTATACAACGTTGTTTAATTGTGGAAAGAGATTTGTTTGTTTCGCGTAAGAGATCCCAGGGAAAAAATGATCCTAGTTGGTGAAGAAAAAGCAGAGTCCGCGCAAGCACGAAATTTAATGCTCTGAGGAATATAAGGAGAATGTCGAACTCTAGAGTTCGAAGACGTCGTACAGTCCACGTGAAGAAAGTCACCCCAGCCCGTAGTCTCACTCGCCCGCACACGTCTGATTTAAACCGTGATTTTGCTCGTTGCACCGACGAGACGACTCCACAGGGGGAAACAAATAAAGAAGGAACTCGCAACGGAATGGGAGAGTGAGAAAGCAGAGTCCACGGATTCCAGAAGCATCCATCAGGCCTCGTCAAACCAGAGCCGACGACGACGCATCAGTGGATCGGCATGCATCGGCCGTGGACCTCGCGCACATGAGAGCGACGTGATCCGAACGGGGGGACCCTTCCTTCTCTCGTACTTGTCTTCGCTTCTTTCTCCGCATATACCGTCGCTTGTCGATATAAACCCTGCAAAACCTTATTTCTCCTTCTTCGCCCTTCTTCATCCTTTTATTCGCCATCGACCGTGCCTCGTGAACAGAAAATCTACCGTCGGGTTATCAGAGTTCAATGAGTTCTTGTCTCCCCGTCTCTTTTTTTATTCCAGTGGAAAGAAAAACTCGACTAATTTGTCGTCAGCTATACCTAGCACATAAATTCACTTCTTTTTACAACTAAACCTCGAAAATCTCTCAGGCAAATCCAATTTTGCAGCTCGACATTTGCCTGGAATAGTTATATACAAGTAGCTCGATCTTTCAACGTTACAACTATAATGGCATTTCATGAATCTAAGCTAAATCTGACTGTATATAACCATTGACTCTATACCCAGTATGGGCTCTAGAGCTTCAACGTTTTCTTCATTATTTTGGAACTTCTAAACGGATGTATTGATCGCAAAATAGTAAACCTGCTACATCGTGCTATAAACACTGCATGCAAGATAAAAATCAATGAAATTAGAATGTCATGCATGGGCGTAGCGATCATTCCTCCCATATTATGTCTGCTCAAAATGTGAAGAATTATCCCCGTTACGACAATTTATCCCGAGATGAACACGATTCAATGAAAATGAGAAACCAAAATTGGTGCGACTTTTTGTATCAGGCAGATAGAAAGCCAACTCTGGGTCAAACTTTAAATTCTGAGCGAATGATTTCTGCTTTTAAGTCATATACTGAGCCACTGTGTGACCTGTTGCTTCTTATGATAGCAATTTGACCGACGTTGTAAACGAAGTGAATTTCGTTATCTAAAAGTTTGAGATTCTAGGCTGGAAAGCTCAGCAAATAATTCTCATTTTTTTTTCAGTGGGTCATCAATTTTTTGTTTGAATGCGAGCGTTGCTGAAGGTGCAAAATTTGTTCTCGCAGCTTGTCTGATACAGAGAGTGTAGTCGCATAAACTTCGCCTAGCACTGGTTGCTCAAAGATCTCAGTAACTTGCTTTTCTGCATTTTACAATTCCACAAAATTTCGGTAGCAAAACTAGCGTGCACTGATGATCTTGACTTCCGAATTGGAAAGAACGGGATGACCGGTATCAGCTGATGCCACGATGCAACATTAATAAAGTCGGAGTATTTCGATGATTTAGAAGTGCGCGTAGGAGTGGTGAGCAGGAGAATTTACGTTGACAAGAGCTAATCGTTTGATATGCTTGACTTATTGCCCGACTTTCCTCGTTGTTTTTTTTTTCTCTCGTATTGTGCAATCAAAGGGTATTACTTACAGGTGGTTAATGGTGTATTAACTCTTGTAGTCGAATCGTTTGTCATTGTCGGATTCAAAACGAGAGAGAATTGCTTCTCAAACTGGCGAGGTCTTCGCAGATACTATTTTCACCGGAATCGGAGTCAGTGACCCAGCAAGAACGGTGTCCCTCGTATAATGACGAAACCTCTGTAGTAATCGCAGGGATTGTTCCTACTTCTTGATGGTCAGTAAACGGTTGATAATTGGGGCAAACTGCATTATAATTCGTCGTCGTGAACGATCGGGTGTTGTCCGCTTGAAGAAATACTGCGTATAACAACTCGGTAAATACTATAGCATGACAAGGTGCGGAAGAAACTAGTCCATGTGTTGACTTTCGAATGGGAATAGAAGTTGGGATGGGACAAATAACGTTACCGAGTAGAGAGAAACGGTGAGAAAGAGGGAAGCTACAACAGCGACTCTCGCTTTCGTTGGGGTTCCCATCCGAGGTGGAATCGATCTTGAGGTGATTCCAGATTTGCTTTATAACTCCGGGCTATCCAGACTCCAAACATTACTAAGTGAATGATATTACTACGGGCTGTTGGAGAGGCCAGGAGGAAAAGGGTCCACAGACAACGCGTTGGCATTCAGAGGTGGTGCGCTTAGTTGTCTCCCGAGGCACGTCGTCACCGGGTAGTACCAGGAATCCGTTCGGACTGCCTCACTAAGGGAGACCGCGCGAGCGAGATGACTCGTTCTCCGATCCTCCGTGTCTCTGCTTCTTCTCAGCTTTGGTCCTCGAGTACACGTATAGGATATGCAGTAGATATACAATTCAGTTTCTAGCTATACAGTTTGCAGTCTCCTTCAGCTCTCTCGCTCTCGCTAGCGATGCTGCATGGAAGCAAGGCGCGCGAGTCTCTTAAAATATGAGCAGCGTCGGCAGATCGTGCGGACGGTAAACTGGAAAATCTCGGTACACTCTTTCAATGCCGTTACTTTTCACATCCGAGTCTGTCCTCTCCCACGGCGTTCTTTTATTGCTCTGCTCGCTTTATACTCTTTAAAAAATTCCCAATTGACTTCAAGTTTTTATTGTTAATATTGCCCCGTCATACCGGAGCATCGCTTCCAGACCAGATTACCGGGAATAATAATTCGTTTCTTTTTCTCTTTCAGGTAAGGAAAACAATCAATCTGACATAATGCATCGAGCCAAAATGCAGCGGTGCTGTCTGTAGGTAATGTAGGAATTCCGTATGGTAAATTTAGCTCGATCGAAGCAGCTCATGTTGACATATTTACGATGCCTTTATTTTCCGAACTTGTCAGCACAAACGTCTCCTATCTGCGACAAGCCTCGACTCAATATTCGCAATAAAATATCTCACGAGCTGCTATATGAAGAACGAATTCACCAAGTCATCGTGCCAGTGAAGGGACCGGAACGAATTTTGACTCCAACAAATCTATTGTCAGCTTGTCGGCCTCGGTCGCTAACAAGCTTCAACCTTTTGACTTGTGATTCGACGCACACCCGCGACCGTACCAACACGAATTCATATCCGACAACATCTGAATGAACATTGAGACGTTCCGAGGTGGCGAATTTGATGATATGACGAATGAGAGTCGCGATCTAATGTATTATTCCGCAAAGATTCGACTGAGAATATTTTTTACGTTCGTCGCTACAAATAAGCTGCCGCCGGTCAAGTTCTAATAGTTCGTCCACACATTAGGATAATTTTCAAACTATTTTCGAATGTCGATGACCAGCAGCCACGGTCGAAATATTAACGAAAATATTTACAAGTTCAATGACTCAGAATACATCGATCGGGCCGCACTGTCTCGTGCCAATGCGCGCTCGAGAGGCTCAACGTGTCTCGTAAATTTAACGAGCCCACCGTTTTTCTGGGATGTCGAGTTGCTCCGCTGGTTTTTGTAGAGACTGCCTACCTGCAGCATACTAGCTCAGAGTCAAAGTGCCTTAAACACAAATTCAAGGTCACCGCTGAACTTTGATAGGGTTGGATAGAAATGCGAATAATAAAAGCAGCGCGCGATGCATTATACGCCTCGTTTCACTAGCAATGCGTGCATAGATATCGCGGTAGGCGGACGCTGTCGTGCGCTTCGCGAGCATGCACGGTTCCGCTATCGAGTTTCACTTGCAAATCGATTCCTAAACTCGCATTCAGCCGGAGAATCGAGCTCTCTGCGGAACTCTTTTATGTCGCCGTTTTCTTCGTCATTCCGTCCGTTCGTCTCCGCAGGTTTTGCGTGTACCTTACGGAACGAGAATGCGCTAAAGTCGAGGAGAAACCTCGCTCTCCTGCCAATGCATTGCATTTTACGAACGCCGCAAAGATTTAGGAATGCGAATAGGGGGGAGAGAGATGTACGTGCACACAGGACAACCGAGCCTCATGTTTTATCTGGAGTTCGTTATGCGATATATTCAATACGGCTCTGCAACCGCGCATCGTAGATCGGGCGGGTCAGCGTTCCATCCTTTCTCCCCTGTTCTCTGATACTTTACCATGCTCCTTGTCTTTCATAAAGAATACACTACCTCGGAGGAGAGATGGATAGTAAGGCTCTTGACTGGTACCGAGGACCCGAGCATGCCTTCAAAGCGTTCTTTCATTATTTTCCTTTTAAACTTGATCGAACGAAAGTCATTGATGTTGTCATGCGGTCTATCAATTTATTACCAATGTGGAGCATTTCAGATTTGTTATTATTCATATTTTTCACGACACGAGCGGTCAGGGTAGAACTTGACAGTGTGTATTTATTGTTCCCGCCATTGCTATTTTTCTTTCCCGTTTATTTCGTGCCCAAGCAATTTTTTTCATTTTATTCACATCATGACTCTTCTATAAGATTTGTGAAAATATTATTTTTTTGGTTCTCACTTTCACACTATCACTGGTATGCTTGTTCCGGCGGTATCGGAGCATGAAGTATCTCTCGCAGTCGACGGTTTTTTTCTCGCAAGAAATAACAGCGATAAAGAGGCAAGGGGTCTGCCGCGGTAGCAAACTCGACGATACGGCAGGCCGCGACGATTATCAATTTTTGTAATTTTCCGTGTCCGAGGTTTATGCCGTCGCGTCAGCGCGTATTACACGCTAATTAAAGAGAGGGGATAATCATCTCTTTTTCGTTCTGTAAAAAGTTATCGGTGAGGCATAATCGTTCTCAACAATATTGTGCAATTGCGGTGGCTTCATCTATAATAATCCAAAAACCTTTGGAATTATCGAGATTCTTTTTTTATGAGGACAACTATTTTTCTCCTCTCTCTCTCTCTCTCTCGCTCTTTCTCGTGTCTGTCTCTCCCTCTTCGGAGAAGGAACCGTACCCCATGGATGGATCCTGTATTTTGTTATTTTTTGCCACCGCATCATGGCCCAGTATTCATCCTATTTTGTAATTAGTTATTCACGACAGATTTACCGCCGAGACTGTACATGAATTTTCTGATTTCTTTATCCGAAGTCCAGGTTGATTGATGGCGATGCCGCATCAACTTATTTCGCACGCAGAGTCCGATAGAATATTGCGTGCGCGATCCTCATTGCTAGCGTGACATCCTGTGGGCAAATATTTGGAGCGATGCAGTTTCTTCCCTTTCATTATGGCACGCTATGTGGAATATTGTGTCCTATAGGGCCATTGCAACTTTCACACTTCTGGTTGGGAAAACTTTTGAGCAAATCGTTATTGTGAATAATGGTTATCGTGATCAGGTGGAGACTTCATTGTCCTGTAAATACAATCATGCGATATTGGCGTCAGGACATATGAGGCTTTGAGACCCGAAGTAAGCTCTCTCTTTAACAAATCAAAAGATACAATAATGAAGAGCATCAAACGTCGGGTCGAGATAAAAAAAGAAAGTGAAATTCCATTATGGAAACAAACGCGCTAACGAAGCATTAACGTTTAAAAGAGAAAACATGCGTAAAGTCTTGCGTTTATTTTTTTATCGTCTGGCCAGCGAACCGGTGGCGGTGTAACCGTTTATTTCGAGGAGTATTCTATAGGACATATATGTTGGCATATTTCCTAAGTAAAATTCGGCTATAAAGTGTCGAGGGAATCCGTCGGGTGGCTGTCATCATCGACCATATTTTGGTCTCTCTCCCTCTCTCGCACTTACACAAGCACACAGATACTTAAACAGAAATGCAAGCGAGCACAAAAACATGCTGCGCGCGTGTATACACGCACGCACACTCTTTCGTTCCTCCTCCCGCCATGTGGGTCACGCGTATTCCAGCAAAGAGATCCTCTCGCGATCGTTGTGGAACACACATCAAGCATAAGATCCCGTTTAGCTGTTTGTTGTCCGACGACACAGAGCGAAACGGGCAGGAGCCTTCAAGGAGCTGCAATTGTGCGTCTGCGTTTTTCTCGCTTGTTACGCGTACTCTACCGCGTCCAACCTCTTTCTCGCGCGTTCTGTAGTGTTTCGGTCGTAACAGCGCAACGAGCAAAACGACCGGTCCATTTCTTCCCTCGAAACCGTATACCGGTGCGATGCCAAGCCTTGCAGACATTTTGCGAACTTCTTCCCTCTTCTTCGCTGAACATCAGCGAAAGCAAAAAGAGATAGAGCATCCGAGCGGACCGGTAGACTGGCAGATATACTTTAACACACCGCCGACGATGACCGCTCCTCAAATGTGCACACCATCTCGTGCAGACACATTGCAATAAAAGCTCTCTTCACGCCTCTCCTTCGTTCAACAGCTTCTGTTCTCGCCGACCATCAGATTTGTGGCGACCTCTCCTCCCCATTTCTACTTGCTCCCGAAAAAAAAAACGCTATCGGCCAACCGGACCGCGAAAAAATATAATGATTACATTACAACAATAATCATATATAAGGGAAAGCGCAGAGTTCACTTTTGGTTGAGAGTCACAAGAAAAATTGGATTCTTTGTCTCTTCAAAAGCCGCTACGGAGCTGCTTTTCTCCGTGTACTTTTTTTTCTTCTTGCTCTTCCTCAGCATTAGACCTTTCAGCGTGGATCCTCGTTTACTCATTTTGTCCAATCTCTGCACGTCCGATCTACGTCTTTCTTTTTTTTTAAGTCAAACATTTTCCATCGCTCTCAGTCCCTTCGAAGGGACACCACCAACCGTCCGTTCCAATTACCAAAAGAAAACTTCTGTAGAGCTCTCGTCCACGGTGTGTCATCATTTTTTCGCCTCCCCACATCCTCGATATGTCGCAGCAGTTTTTCTGACAAGATTCTCGTATCACTATTCTTATCGACTTTTCAACTTTCCTTCGACGCCTTTCTATCTTCGTTCCCAATTTCGTGCATGCCCTCTCTCGGTCTTACGGTTATCTCCGAGCAGCACGAATTCGCGAATAAGGTGGAATGAAACACGGCCCAGTACGAATCTCTCCTGCACGTTTGTACTTGCGACACTCGCATACAATATGACTGTGCATGAGGTAATTTTCTTTTTCGAGATATATGAAAGAGCATGAAGTACTTCACCTTAAGTTAACTTTATGTAGAGCACTGTTTGTGTCTTTTTTTATCTTATTGAGTTAAGAAAAAGAGTGTATTCCTGCAAACTTATAACTCTTTCGGTTCATTCGAAAAAGTCACCTTCGCGAATACCTGGTGGTATTAAAAAATTGGATTCTCAAGAAAAGAGGTTTTTTTTTCATTCAAAAGTAATTCTTATGTGTACCACAAAAATAACGTGATGGAAACTATATCTCAAGCCCTTTTCTTACTTCATTCAGAGGTGGCATGCACGTTTGGCCACTGCATAGACCTAATGGGTCTGATTGACCCCGAGCGTCTACGCTACATCGTCGGCCTTTCATCTGCAGATTTTGCGTCAGTTTTTATTGCAAAAATCGTGACGTAAAGTAATCCTGGATTCGTGGGCCTCGTGAACTTTTTTTTTTCTCAAATTCTTTGCAAAGAATCAGCTTACTTAACTCGATATTTCTTCGTGCTATTACTATCGCATTTACAGAATCGAAAAAACCAGTGAAAATGTATTATACCTATACTCAATATATATGCATGTGCACCGTCGATAATATATCGACGCGAGAGAGATTCCGTCGAGGTATAACCTCGACCACCTTCGACAAGTCTGGGCTAGGTGGGTCAGCTTCGGGGTCTCGGCGGGACTCTCCTCCAATTCCTTTCATCGGCTACCGAGCGTCGCCGCCTCTCCTGGTGAGTCACTCTCGCCACGGTCCACGCCGTGGTGGCCCCCAGGCGGCATTGCAGCCAGGCCTGTCCTGCCTGGCGCCAGTATTGCGCAATGCCTTTTGCTAATGCATGCGTATATATATATCGTAATTCACTTGCAGTTATATATATATATATATATACATATTTCCACTTACATTTCGTCTGACTGCACTTGAACCGTGTCACCAACCATTTTCCAAATTTAAAAAATTCGTTCAACCCCAAAACTGCAATCTTTTAAATCGAGCAAACATATAGATGACTTTTTGACTGACGAGGGCCTTGAAACACCTTGTTTTACGTCAACACACAAAACACCAATGAAAACACTCATTTTACGACCTTCTTTGACCTTTTTTTCAAGACTCCATGAATTTTCTGAATATATTTCGAAGCTGTAGATTTTGAGCTACAAATGTTATTTTTATTTTATTTTTACGAGCATCCTAGTAACCAGTGGACATAAAGTTCTCTGGAAAATGCTCTACGAATTCGATGCCAGAGAAGAGATCCCTTATTTGTTTTGGTAGCGCAATGTCTTCTGAACTCGCCGTTTAAAATTGTCCGGTTGTTAACTTTTGTAATTACGCAATAAGTACGTATCAAGTTTCATTCAAATGTTTAGTTTGTTTACTCATTAGTATTTCATATCTGTTTATTGGTTCTGTCGGGTTCGGTGTCTGTTGATTTTGTCTTTGAATTTTGATTTATTCGGTTAACGAACGTTCTGTATTGCTACGCGCAGTCGAAATGACTCTCAAGCTTTATGGAATCCTCGAGACTATGTAATTTTGCCAAAGACATTTTGAAATCATGCAAGATCTTTCGCCACGAAGCTAATTCTCGTTTTTCTACTGTATCGTTTTTTCGGTCGTTATTAAAAATGCTGTAACATCGTGTTTGCCATCAACTGAGACACTCAGCCGCGAGTCTGGTCTGTCGTGAACAAATTGATTTTCAAACTGTGCCTTCCTCATATGGAACGTTGTCTTTTTCCTGTAATAGAATCGCACGATTAGACAAATACTCGGGGAGGATATTTTCGGCGTCTTCCAATGATAATTGCCATCCAATTAATGATTCCGATGGAGTTCGAGCACCAATCGAGTTACCATGAACGCGTTTCACGAAAGAGCAAGCCGGATTAGTGGAGCCACGAATTGCAGTGAATTATTTGGTTTTTTTGTTATTTAGATTTAGTTGAATTTATCCCTCGTAGATAATGTCGAAGTGACTATGAAAAGGTAACGGAGAGAAAAGTTGGGCTGCGGCAAAACGTGTAGAAACTTTGATGTCAGAGATCGGAACCTATAGGTGGCGGGAGATCCTCATAAATCTTGTCCTAACGCACGCTGGTTTATTACTCGTAATCAAGCAGCCATGAATTCTGCTGAAATCACCTACATTATGGTGAGAGAAGTGAGGCTGCGGACCCATGCATTCCCTGCCTTCTATACTTAATACAGCCCCGCATACTTGAACACTCTGCCGCAAATTTTGTAGCCGCGCGCGTATGACGGCAATGTTCAAGTACCAGACTCGCCTTCAATCGGCGCGCTCTTTAGATTATTATGCAACGGAGGATACACCTCGTCCCTTCTGACGACCATCCGTACCGTTTTCTAAAGTATATATCCTTCGGGATCAACAAAATGGCACGGAATCTCGGAGGTAATGACACATTGAGGGATCGAACTCTCGTTGACCTCTTATTTAGGCTTTATCGAAATTTTGAACAGCCACTAACAAAGTTGCAAAAAGTTCCGAGAATTGGACAAGCATCGAAATAGTTTCGTGTTAACGCTCTTTGTCTATGGCTGGCTACAGATAATTGCGTACGTTGAATACCATTTTGTTGCGACAGGAACCTTGTTCGACTTGCTCGCTTCTTTGCGACCTTTATCCACCATATTACATGGTCGATGAACATGACTGGGTTGGAAGCAGATATCGGTGCAATCGGGTTTCTAATTCGGAGCACTTCCAATCCGAATAACCGGCAAGAAGTCGTCACGATGTCGTGGATGCGTTTCCCTCGTGATAGAAGTCACAGATCTCGTTGGCGTTTCGTTTATAGTTTGGATTATATTTTGCCTGCGGAATTCGATGTTGATCCGGAAACTCATAAACTTTTATCTGGAGACCGATGTACGCGTTAGAGTATGATGGGGCTTACAATTTTAGATCTTAGTTAACGCGAGGTATGTTGTAATCTTCGGCGATAAATTGCGAGTCGTTAATTTGAGCGCCTCGTCGATACAGAGAAAAAGTATCTCGAGAATACTTCCGGAATCTTTCTTCCTCTATGGATCTTATAATTTCCTTTTACTCATCGATTCCAGGCTGCCTGCTACACTCAACGCAAAAACTCACGATACACGATTCCAGACTCTGCCTTTTTTTTCAGAATTTTTATCACACCGAGCTGATCATCAATCCGACAGAGATCTCACGGAATCATGCATTCTTGCACGCTGCATACGAAAAACTTGAATGTGTGCTCTTCTCTAAAATTTGAGACAAAAAAAAGCACCGAATCACCATTCGACATATGACGAATTCATCCATTTCTTCAAGTTTCTTAATACCGCTCGTTATTCATCAAGACTTTTCAATTCAGTCGAGAAAACATTGGCGTGCACTTGCGGCGTCCTGCGAAACCGTGCGTCGGCATCGCACACTGCCGATGCCGACGTTGGTCATTATTTTTACGACCTATCATACCGCTCATTATCTTCGCACTGCACCGACGCTGGTTACGTGTTCCGGTCAAATGGCTCACAGATATATGCGTGTACGCGGTGTCCTATTCTAATTAGAGTAATGAATTATCCTTGGAAAATGACACCCCGAGTACCCGATGGTTTTATCGTTGAAATTCGTTTGTTTCGTAGTCTCGTTCGGTCCTTTTTGAAAGTCCCGGGCGAGCCCTTTATCCTACTAATCATAGAAAGACAAAAATGCAGTCACCCTTCCACCAGGAATAATCAAACTCAATTGAAATATGAAAGATACATTATCCCCATGAGCCTCGCATCGTTCGTGAAGAGCTTTCTCTAAACTTCATCCAGAGAAAGCGATTTGCAATCAATTGGAGTGAATGTAGACACACAAATTCAATATTCCTGTCATTATAATAAATGAATGTTTCGAAAATATTTTGCTCACATCATTTTTTCGGAAATTCAATTGTCAATGTCTCTCTTTGATATTAAACCGGATGTTATTTTTAAACAATGATAATTTGTAGAAATTAATTTTCAACGGTTTTTAGCAAGAACTGCAACTGCAAACATTCGCAAAATACCCTTCGAAATATTTTTGTGAGGGAAACTGCGAGGTCGGGAAAATTCAGTAAAATCTGTGAAGTGCATTTTTCATATAGTCGAATTTTTGTTTTATTTACAATTATATTTACGCCACAGAAAAAAGTCTTTTTTTTGCACCTGCTTTTCACTGGTCACTGCAGAAACGATTTTTCTAAATTGTTTTCATAGCGGTGTCTTTCTCACTTTGTTTCCCTATGTGTGTGTAAGATTGCACATCGCGCGGTATTAAGAGCGACAGAGAGTCGCCGGTTTCAACGAGGCGCGTGAGAAAATTGTGGGAAAATATTTGTCCCCCAACGTGGGATGGCCTGTACTTGTGCGATTTCGTACTTGCGTCTTCTATACGCGTCGCTACTGACGCGTTTCATATTTTTCAACAACATTTTCAGCTCCTAGAAAACCTGATGACGACGATCATTATTTTGAACCGTTATTTTCGAACTAGTCGATGATCGAATCGATAAATGATCGAGAGAAAGCTGTTCGATAAGAAAAAGCAACGATTTTGGCAGATTCAATCTCCAGAGTCATGCTCGCTACTATTTTGGCTTCCTGTAGGTTCAATTTCCATTTGATAAAGCAGGAGGTTCATTTTGACTCTATGAAATCATCAGACGTATAGAAACTACGTGTATAGTGAGAAGGAATCGCGAAACCGCAAATCGGAGAGTGCTGTGGTGGTATAGCCTTGTATTTCTCTTGTCGTTCCCCCACGCAGTGTAACAGGATTTTTTATGACAAAGTTAAAACCTCATCGTGATGTCATTTCGCTTAAATTTGATTAATAATCTCAACGAAACGCAGAGCGTGCCCTTCACATTAATCCACTAAGTTTGTGAAGAAAATCTCTACTCTGTATATGTCTCTAATAGACAAGCCATTGAGATTCGAATATCTAAACAATTTTGACGTGTTCGTAACCACCCCACGTAGCTCCGGTTGTTCAATCAGTTACATATTTCTGCATTTCCTAAAATTACGACGCTACGGACTTGGGCAAATACATTTTTTTCCTTACATCGATATCTTCAACGATGAACACCGAAGTATTGATTTAACGAAAAAAACAACAACGACACGTCATTGAAAAATCGACAAAAATTTTCAGCAAATTTCACCGGAATCGATTCCACTTTCCCTTTCGGTATTGTCTATCCATTTATGTATACGTGTGTGTGTGTGTGTGTCTGTGTGCTGGGTAATTTCGTGCATGACATAATGATACGAAGGCATTATCGTTTGTAGTTATAAAGATACATCGGAATAGAAGTAGATCTCATTAATCGACGTCATATTTATCGTTAAAAGTGTCTTGTTAACACTGACGGTAACTCGACGAGTTGAGAATTTATTCGAGTGCGTTCTCGCATCGTCGCGAACTGGTTGCAAGATAGTGCTTTACATACGAAGGTATATCGATATAGGTTTGTACGTGAGTCTCGTTCCGAGATGTTATATAGCATAATCTCGGCACGAATCGTCTTATCTTTGACTCGAGAACATTTTCTGTCGCTTCTGTTTGCTGCGCAGGGCATCCATCCACCTCTGTTCGTGGCTGAGGGTTCGCTTTTATAGCTACTATGGCATGGTGAAATTAATTGACGAGGATCTCACTACGCGGCGCGGGCACGCGAGAAATCCCGCGCCGCCGTCGCGGAGCTCGGAGAGGCGCGCGAACTTTCTGCGCTCTCCGTCTCGTTCCTCGACGAACCGCGGCCCTTCCTTCTATCTTTCTTGCTCTTTCTCCCGCTTTCGATTTCTCATCGTTTGTTTTTTTTTTTCTCCTGAGAAGGAGGAGGATACGAAAACGGGGATTGAAAGCAGTGACGGACAAAATGTAGACGCAAGCAGATCGATCAAGATCGGAGATATAAGACACGAGTGTTCATGGACACAGAGAGTCGAGTAAGACTTTCTCAGCAAGGCACATCGTCTTTTCGTTTGCGGCGATTTTATTCGCAACGTGACGCTTTCGTGAATCTTTGGACACTCTCAATCATGACATAAAACCGAGAGGGAGGGCGAGGGACCATTGTTATTTAACCGTTTCAACATTTTATTCATGCTACAGTCCAATTTCTTTTCTTTATTTGTACCGCGGTCGAAAATCAATTTATTTTCTATCGATTTCTTCAATTTTTCGAATCACCAAACATTTCCGGGTCCAAGTACTTATCAGGTCGCCAAAACCGATAGTTTCATCGTCACATTTACATTCTGTACTTGAACAATGAACTTCACCACAAACAAAGAAAAATTCAACAAAAAAAGCAATGATTCTTTTTTTTTAGCAAGATGTAACAGTTTGTCAACCGATTAGCTTATCAGCTGATACAGTTGCACTTATCAAGTTGCCTCGCATAAGCTACAATGTGAGGTCCATCGGTATTCGCTTTGAGCGAACAATCAATCATCAGTGTCTCTATGGCTCTGATTCACCGATGCTGCTAATACAGCCATTTAAGTTTTGTTTCATTAGAGTCAGCTATAATTAAGATGCTCGGATCATATCTGAAATTTTATTGAAGAAGTTTTATCGATACTTGCGAGGAGTTATCCCGCAGACTTCGATAAACAGCCCTCCTCGTCAAGGCAGCGCGCTGCAACAGGTTTGGCTCATTAGCATGTCGTGATTCACCCGAAAAAGGAAAAAAAAAAACTGCTGAGAGAAGATTGCGATTCACAATCTGAAAAATCGAAACCGTTGGCGTCATCGAGTGTCGATCATACGAGCAAATTCAAAGTGTGTCCAAACGTTTTCGAGGGATACATTGTACGACTTTCGCTATAATAGAAAAAATGAAAAGCTCCTTCTGGAACATCAGCGAGCGATTGACATTACGTGTAGAGTTTTATTGAGCTCGTCACGGGCTTAATACTCATTATCTCGCCTCATTTACTGAGACGCACGACTCGCTGGACACCCTGTATGCTCATTGGGTGTTTTCATACCTATACCGATAATTTATATAGAAGCGTGTCGAAGTTTTATCACTTGGATGTAACTAAACCGTGGGCGAGTTGCAAGCGTCTTGAAATCAGGATGCAAGCACACATCTCATTCCGCGGCGAGTTATATTGCGTTTCCGTTCACCACGAATATATCCGCACATGTTCTCTGCACTGGCGTCCACGTTACCGGCACGTAAGGATTTATGAGAACTCCAATCGTCGGTGGAATGTCGACGGCGGGCTCGCATAATCAACGAGGTTTCTACGAGAGAGGGAAAAAGAAAGCATCTCTGAAGCCAACGAGATCAGCATCACCAACCAGCAGCCGCAGAAAATCTTTTTCGTTCGCCAGTTAGTCATTACCGCGTGATCCAGTCATGGATATAAGCTATCCCCGCATGCACCGATGAAAAATTATCTCCGGTTTCGCTTTTGATATATTGCCTACTTAGTATTCTCCGCGGTTTGAGTATTCGTTTATCTCACCAGCTCAGATATCATATATTTCAAATATATCAAGGTCCCTATCGATTCAGCCCGCACGAATTATTCGCTAGTCCTTACGCCGATCAAAACTGAATTATTTCACGATTATCCCGAAGAAGCAGAATACACGCGACATTTTTCATTTTATCAGTTATACGTTGCTCCACAAATAACGAAATTCGTTGTTATACATCGAGGTAAACGCAATAGATGAAAAATTATCGTATACAAATTTGGTGAAATATTTGACATCCTAAAGAGTAAATTCGCTCGGATTTTTCTCATCCGATATGTAAATTATAGATTTTCATATAATCGTAAAGGTCATATTGCTGGGACGATTATGTTACTAATGATGGAACAACCGCATTATTATCGTTTGGCTTTTCAGTCAACCGTCTTGTCTTGTACACGTAAGACAAGAAATAATGGAAAAAAAGAGCGCGGCAGGAGCGCGGCTGGAGCAGAGGTTTAGAAGGTTCGATGATACCACCGCACCAGAGCGCTGTGCTCAAAGACATGTCACCGCATAATCTGAACTCGAGGAATGGTGGAAATAATTTTTGCTTGCGAAACTGCGAAGAGGCCGAGACGACAATGGTCTTGGCAAAGCTCTGTTGGCATAAATACAGTTATAAGCGAATCTTAGCCCAGCCTGACTTACGAGGTAATAACATGGATTGTAAACTTTCCCGATCAACGATATAGATTTATGCGTGGCATAGGCGCAAGATTTCCATCATCCTGCATCCAAATTAGAACTCTCGTAGGTAAAAATACTAGCGATCTTGTTTTATATCTCATACGGTGCGGCATAAGACGGCGCAAGATCGGTGTGTACCATATACACATGGACATTGGACTCTGATGGTTTACGACAAACATAATCTATACACCGTGACAGCTCAATTAGTGCGTGGTAGTTCAGAGTAGTTTTAGACTGGTCGAAGCTCCATTGTGAAGCGATAGAATCGCGATGCGTATATATTGCTCGGTTTGAGCAAACGTGGACCCTTGTTGTTGCGGGGGAGGGGGCAGGCAGGATCGTTCCTGGCCGAAGCATATCTTTTCTCATCGTCGGAACCCAAAGCTCGAACTTGCCGTGGCTCCTCCTATATATACTGACCGTCAGCTCACCGTATCTCGATCTTTTCTCCACGTGGAGCTCTTTTTCACTCCCGGCATCGCACCGGACCCAAAGGTCTATCTAAATGGTCTTGTCCCAGTAACAAAATCCTATTCGGAAGAAGACTTCATCCGTACCGATGGACCGATATACAGGCAAAAAAGAGCTTCAGCTCTTTCTCTTATCCCCCCCAGCCTCATTCACAGCTTCATACTCTTTTATCTCCTGTCGCAAAAACTGAAGAAACAGATTGCTTTCCGAGGCTGCTAAATCAATCCGTCTTTACAGCGAAATCTAGTCCTCTCAACGCAGAATCTTTATGACTCTGCATTGTTGCAAAATTAACGTTGATCCTTCGACCAACGCTCGAATTCACCCTAGCCAGAGTGAGATCAACTAAATTGAGATTTAAGGCACGGTCATACAGTGTAACCCGCGATAATCAATTGAATAAATCTCACGCGTGTCGATATAACCGATGCATCTTATTATTCGTCACCTCTCTCGTTACATAAATCGGCAATCACTGCCTAATCTTTTAAATCAGTGAATTGATTGTCAGATGCGCGTGTATCTATGATCTTCTTGTTGTCAGTCGCATCAGGTTGCAGTGTCCATCGTTTTTTTCAAATTCTCGGCTACTCACTGAATGCCGATGCAAATCAAATTTATAATAAAAAATTTATTTATCAACAAATTTTATTCAAAATTTTATTTTATGTAATAAATTTCAAAAAAAAATTTGTTTTATTTAATAGATTTTATTTTTTTTTTTTAATTTTATTATAAATTTTATTAATTTATTATTGAAATTGTATTTCATGTACGACTTTTGAACTAAAAGGTTACAGGCTGGATTTTGGCTTTTCTCGAACAGAAAAAACTCCAGAGTTTCATTGAATTTTTCTTGGCGTGTGATTCTTCTCCTCGATATTTTGCCATAGAATTAGTAGCAGTTGTAATAATAATGATAGTTTGAAATTGATCCATTATAATCGCGAATCTGCATGAACTTGACCTCTTGCTCTTGGTACTCCTAGCCTCCTGGAAACTCGAACCGAGCATGACTAGCTGACTATGTCGACGTTTTGATGTAGCCGACTGTGTGGAGGATGAAGGAAAAGGCGAGGATAGAGGGAGAGTGAGGAAGGGAGAACTGTAGATGATTTGGTAGGTACATGAGCCGAAGATCGTGCGCCGCACCTTAACTCTACTTGCCTCAATCACACCAGTGCTCGGTAGAATAGAGATTTCATCGTCCGAATGCGAGTACACATACAAGAACAAATTGTATGACTCACGCTGTGGTTTCAATTTGTTTTGTCTCACTGCGTCTTCGTCTAATCCCATTTTCCACGTTACAGTATTAGTATATTCTTCTCGCACACGCTAGCGAATCCTCTGTACAGGATTTATGAGGCGAATCGGTGAGTTTGAATTCTATCCTATGTAACGAAACTGTTATCCGATCTTTCCTCGACTTTTTGAGCAACAAAAACGTGGCTAAGAGTACTACCAATAACTTTGAGGAATGCCACGGTATGATTCAAAAGAGGAAGTAACGCCAGTGGCATCCTCGAATTACGTCAAAACTTCGCCCAGTGCTGCTGCCGGAAGTGCTTGGGAAAGATGCAGTCGAGAAACTGCTGAACGTTTAACGCCCTCGAGCGAAAAATATTATTGTAATCACGAGGAGGAAATGAATTTTTTTATAAAACTAGAATGCTCAGTTGTTTTTCAACACTCGTCGTAATTAGTTGTTGCTGATGTGACTGTCAATTAGCCTCCGACTGTGAAGCAACTTATTAAGACTATGGAAGCCTTTTTTGAATTGGAAAAAAAAGTGTACTTAGAAAAGTCATATTTGTCTGTATGGATACCTCGACATTGAATGTGTGAAGTTTGAAAGATGTCCGTTCCAAAGTATGAGAAGGGTTCTCTATTAGTGTGTGCCAAGTTAAGAACATGGAGAGGGGAATGAAAAATATAATGCCTGCCGGCACGACTTGCCACGCTCAACCGAGATAAACAGTCTCCCACGCTAGGTTCGATGCTAATGAAGGACCTCGCGGCCTGCGGCGATATTGGCGATGCCGATCTCGCGGTTCATACGTCGGGGAACGGGCCAGAAAATCTCTTATTGCGTGTGTGCATAGAACTCTCTCGCACTCCTCCCCATTTGAGGTTTATTCCTCATGGGCGCTTCGATATACTCTCGAGTCTTCTTCCACATAACCCCGTCTTTTTTTTCCTTCGAGAGAGGCTTCCGCGTGGGTGAGCCAAAGACGCGTGCCGCTCGTCCAGACGCGCTTTGAAAGTTCTTTGCCGTCGACAAAATCTCCGTGAATTCGGCGCCAGGAGACCGAACATTACACCACGTCGATATATATCTATATATCTGTACGTTCCACTTTTTACTTCACAAACGATTTTCGCCTTTCAGCGAAATGGCCAGCCTGTACGCATACGCCTTTGACCGTAACGTGTTACAACCCAGTCGCTCCAATACATTATGCAATTCATTAGGGATGGACCGCCGTAAATCCGCAACGGTTTACACGAAAAAATAATTCTCGGTCTCGTCGACGTTTACCAAATCCAACGATTCGACAATTTTCAGTCAAGATATTCCTGAGAGTTAATTCTCACCGATAGTTAGTGTTTAAAATCTTTGGAGGCGTAAAACGTCTGTAACGATTGACATTTCTCATTACGACCTCATTTACACTTTTATTTGACCCGAGTCTCATTCATCTACGAAATCGGTGATCTTCTAGTTGAAAAATATGGGGAAAAGAAGAGTATTAGATGACTTCGCAGAAGATGCTCCGAGGATATGAAAAAAAATTGACGATCGTGGTACATTTTTACGGCGAAATGCTTCACATGGCGGAATCACTAATTGGTCTTTTCTTATCGCCCTCGCTTCTTGCCCCCTCTCTCTTTCTTTCTCGATCTTTCTCTAACACTCTTGACCATTAAACATATGTTCCTTTTCTCCAGTTTTACTGGAGAAAAGATACAAAACATTAGCAATTTTGCTCTAACCAGTCGACTTGTTAGGACTTCCGAGAGATCGGGCGCTCTCAAATGCATCAATATCCATTATCGTTTTCTTTCCGACTCAACAGAAAAGAGACTTTTTTCTCAGAGCGAATGATCCTTTCGTTCTGAGATGACGATGGTGAAGAACGGATCGTAAAATTTTAGGGCACCGGTGAGATGCTGAAATTGCGAGAGAAGCGATGGTAAGGCATAAAAGTGAATCCAGAGTCGTTAGGAAACGATCGCATTTCTTTTTTGTTCCTATGTGACTCTTCATGCATCGTTTCCTCGGTTCAAACTTCGCTCGTAACTCACCAGATCGATATAATGCACGAGAAAAACGTTTTTTCGTTGTAACTCAAACTTCTCATCTCTTTCTTTTCTCCCTCTTCTATATATTGCGTATTATATACATTTATACAGGAATGCTTATACGTATTATTTCAGCTGCGTAAACAACATGCATATAAGCTCTGGCTGTGGCTTTGCCATGACTTTCACACCTCCATACTTGACGTCATACCACCTCGTTACAGTGTATCAATACACATAGTGGCAGGGAAGAAAGAGCGACTGTATGCACGAGACTGTTCTTCGCATTACCTTTCTTTCCAACGGTATTTGGCATTGAATAAGAGAAATTTCGTCCGAGTATTACGTTTCAATTTAAGTTCGTCGTTGTAACTTTGGCGGGTCATTCTGACTCAGTCGTGACTAACCGGTGGCCATGACCTGTCTTCGATTTACTTCGGATTATCGTGCATCGAGTTAGCGAGTATCAATTTTGATAAGTCGAAAGAGTCATCTTAATTATCATGACAACAACATTGTTCATTGCACTGTATTTTGTCTTCGGTGATGCATAGCGAACTACCGTTTGACTAGGAGATTTACGAGGCATCCGAGTACGTGTTAGAAAGAGCGGCAAATTGCGAGCCGAGAATCTATTGACTGTTCAACACGATGAGGTTGTTGTTTACTGATAACAGAGCGCTTGCAAGATGCTACGTGATGTAGACGATAAGCGATATTGCCACAGCGAAATAGGAGCAGGGAACGTTTGCTCCTGCAGTATTTAAAGGATCATAATAACTCCAGCAACATTATCCGCTGTAATTGAGGCTCAAACAGAGTGAAAAACCATCGCAAAACGATGGGTGTTCCGTCTTGGGATCGGGAGAGGATAATCTAAACGAATTTGAATGCTGCCTCGATTTTCATAAGACTCTGAACTAAGCTCATGGTCCAGAGAACTGTTATTTGCATCTCGTGGATAGAGACTGGAGCTTCCTTCCTCTCTATCTCTCTTTCTCTCCTTTATTTTCTAGTAAGGCTACTGGTCGATTCATACAAAGTCCCAGCGATATGTTGAGATGATTTAGGGCAAAGGACAAACGATCGATAAACATAGTATAATCCCTCAGTGATACCTGTTCGTGCTACTGTGTCGATTGAGCTCGACTAGAAGGCATGGCTACGTCCTGTGGAGAGATGGAGCGCACACGCGTTCGCGACAGCTGCTGAATGTGCTTGATAGATGATGTCATTCCTATAACCACAAGCTCACGCCTCCTATAGGACGCGAATAAGTAATAATGACCTGATGCGATCCTACAGCCAGGTTTTTTCTTAATCTTTGTCGATAACACGCATAGCATATGCATACCCCAATGATAATTCTCGGATTCTACCACTTTGACCTTTCATTTTGACCCCAAATTTTTCACTCTCAGCCTCTGCCACTCCGACATCTCAACAAATAATTCCAAAAGCATCAACAAAGTATAACGTCTCCTGGGAAATAGGTTGTTCATAGCATTTCATGATGAATCTTGTTGTAAAAATATTCGGGATCGCCTTTCGTCAGTGGGTAAAAACAGAACGGATTTCGAATGTAGGTGTATGTTGGGCTGCTCGACTGGCCAAGCAGGTTTTCGCCTGTAACATATAATCGTTCTCGTACGCATACTTTCACCGCGTTACGTGCGCTCATGACCTGATGTATGAACGTGAAAGAAATTTGTTGCGTTCAAGTATCCTCCGTTTTATAAAAACGTTGAAAATATACTGTAAACGAGTAAAAAGGAATAGACTGGCAAGACGTCGTCACAGGCACTTGTGGACTCATCCTCTGGCACCTTTGACCCACCTTCTTCTGCCAGAGACACTTATACGAGAGAATGACGAAGCGAGACGAAGCAAGCGACCCCTGATACCGCGTTGCGCCGGTCTTCCAAGTTTCAGGTCCGCCCACCGGCTCCGCGAGGACTTGAACTCCGAGAGCCAGCATAACGGCCAGTCCTCTTCACATAACTCACAGCCGAATTTATTGAGGAAGTCGCCTGACAAGCGGCCAAATAGATGCGCCAAAAATTGAAAAAACTCCGCTGAAATATGCCACAACAAAGGTGAATATGTATTTGTCTCGCCAATGTCAGTATGGAGGAGATACGTTAACAAAATTCATCGGGAGACTCGCTAACTCGACAAGAAAGATATACGGAGCGTAAGGTCGAAGATTAAGTAGCCCGGAGACTTCAAGTCTTGAGCTTCCTTCCTAAAACACATAAACGAACCACTTTTAGCTGCCTATCCATTCTCCGTCTTCCCTTTAAATGCTAACCCTACGTTACGTTTTCCAAGCGCATACACTGCCCTTGTGTACCTGCGAGACTCTCGAAAACGTTCCAGCTGTAACTCTTGTGATATTCACACCATGATCCATATGCGAACGTCGTTGTACGCATGAGTTTCCATTACAGCGAGCGTCGTGTGTGGGTGTCGTCGGATCCAACATCCTTCTCAGTAAATGGTCTCACGTAGTGATGCCGCGATTCGTATTTACTCGGATACGCTCTACGCCTTTCCGCACCACTATCTTCGTTTCTTTCATTTTTTCTCGCCCCGGAGACTGCATCAGTGTATTTCGAATTTTTCAGTCGTACGAAATGGAGGAAATGCAAAAAACATTCTACAGACTGGCATCACGTTGCTGGGCCTGTGTTTGTCAGTCATTCAGAATTAACCGTGCCGAAGGACAATCAAGCCGGTCTGGGCTAGTATGATCCAGTCCAGAATCCATCAGGAATTGACAACTTTTACGTTGTCTCTTTGGAATGCAACGAGAATTTTCATTTTTTTTTTTTCGGTGTTTTTTCTAGCAGAGTGCGAAATTTTCATTCAGTATTTGTCAACGATAATGCGACCGTTTTCATTGCCATTCGGAAACTGAATCTACTAGAAAAATTGGGAGATAGGCATCAATTACCGATATAATGAATGAAAAATTAATTGTTCTGTTGCATTTTTATTTTCGAGGGCCCCAATGATGATGATTCGGCGGTTCTCGCGAATTCGGACGACGGAAGCCAGAGCTTCTGTTTCTAATATCTGGTGATTTGACTATCGTATGATTACGGATAAAGAACGTGGAACAACTCTTTTATTGGTCGATATTAAGTGATTAAGTCTCGCAATATCGTACATTGGTGAATGCCGTTCGGTAGGATTGGTAAAAACATTGAATTCGTCGGTATTGGCTAGTCGATAATCCCCAGTTCGTTTACCTTCTTTGTAATTCAAAATTGGCTGAGCGCAAAGATTGGAAAGAGTTGAGACCGAGAAGCGATCCTCTAGGGACAACAAGGAAGAGTCCTGGAACGGTTGCTCATTCGGTGATTCCTCGAAGAGGAAGGATCGAAAATAAAATAAAAGAGAATTACGAAGAAGGGAGAAGCCCGCGATAAAAGAGAGTAAGCAGGGAGAAATGAGAGAGGAAAAGACGCGCAGTTTACCGCCCGACCACTGGTACAACTGCTTCGTATGCTCAAAGTCGTCGATTACTTCGAGGGCCAAGAGGCACAAGGGACAAAAGCACCCTGGACATGCCAACGACATTCTCCGAGTGCAGCGCAGTTTTTCACGCCACCTCTCCCTCTCTCTCTCTCTTCCTCCTCGCTCTCTCGTTCGTCTTCCCGCGCCGTACACAGTTTCTTTCCATTTCGTACGACTATGCAAATATTGCGTTGAAGGTCCAATGAGTATCTTCAGAGGAATTCTTGCACTTTTCGCAAACTGCGTCGGTACACGAGTAATATTATCAACAAATAGGCATGCATTGTCCATTGATGGACCTTAGCCATAAAGTCGACGCCTATTTTGATCGCAAATTCAGACTGCACACCGTCATATCGGGTCTGTAAGAGCCTGGCTTACCGCCAACTGTCCCAATCGATTAATAATTGTCAGCTCTGCGTTGTTATGAGGTAAACTTTGTCCTTCTTTTTATAAAATTTACCACGAAAATCGTCCGTTGCTGAGGCTCGTTGTAGTGACCGACAAGATTAACAATTAGCCGATTCCTATGATTCCACACTATTCGATGGAGCGTGTACGCTTCTTATGATCAATTGTCGATCTCTGATTCTCCATCGAGTGTGGCGATACGTTTGTCGTACGTGTTTAACGAATGGTAAAGCGTTGACACTGCGACGGGCTCGCACGCCCGCTTGCCCGACGCTCGGTCGCGTGTATCTTCGAATCAGGAATTTATCGATCTCGTGAGATCTTGCTCCTTCTCGAGAGATATACAGCTCGAAATGGCCTTTTTTCCCAGCACACTCTCGTGGACATTTGCTGTATTCTGCGTCATACGAGGGTACGAACCTTTTGCCAGTAAGTGATTGATATATAACAATTTGTAAAGACAAACCTTGTGGACGCAGAGCTGATGGGAAAATTTATTCGTGATGCTTTTTAATAACGGACAATCCGGACGGTTGTTTGTGAATGTTAATCGATTCGCCATTGGTGTGCTTGGGTCGTCAGATCGTCAATGACTCCTTCTGGTAATATTTACTCTTTGGAAAATGCGTTGCTAACGCGATCTTTCGCACTTGTCGAGAGGATACGGTGACTGGCATGTTCCGGCAGAATAAAAGAGCAGGATGACTCCTCTGCAGTGGAGTTATTTGCTCGGTGATATGTGTATGTGGGGTGGTTGAGCGAAACGTTCTTGTTGGGTCGACCTCTCGCGCCGGCTCGTTCCAAACATCCCTCTTTCCACGTTTACTGTTACCTTTTTCATTCGCCCTTCGCGACTCGCTTCGTCTTTGTTCTCTTTCAATATTCTCTTACCTCGTTGCTCACCTTGCTGACGATCGTCTATCTCGAATCGATTTCTCGATCACGAAGGCAAGGCACGCGTCTCACCTGCTCGTAGAATGTCGTCGTAACGAGGTCTCCTCCCTTCGACTTCTCTCACTCTCTTCTCTTCTCTCTTTCCTCATCATCCTCATTGCCATTATCTTCTGCCTCCTTTCCCACTCCATCCTTATCCCTCGTATATCCACGTTCTGCCTTGGAATCCAATGCATCCTTCTATCTTTCACCATCCTTCCTTTTTCTTCATTCTTCCTCCGCCTCCTTTATTTTCATCCAACGGAAGGAAAACAAAAGACAATGATGGCGATACTTTTCGTGCCACGACGTCTCGAGTGCGTGCCACCGAGTGACTAAAACAACAACAACAAAAACAAGCCCGTGAAAAGCCAATGTGTTCGCTCGATAACTCGGTACCACCTTTCGTGGGTGATCGTCAAAAACCATGCATACGACACACTGCGCATCTCCCTCACTCGCTCCTTCCTCCTTCTCTATGTAACCATGGAGCCTTCTCTTCCTTTTCATTCGTTCGATCAATCCAGCAAAAAGTAACCAACAAAGCAGCATATTCAACGTTTAAATTAGGCCGAGAATTCCTTGGAATGCTCCTAAGAAATTCGCGATCTTGCATTCTCCGAAGTTTTGATACGCATCCCCTTGAACCTATCGGCTATATGGCCACTTTCGTTCAGCTTCGCATAACCCATCGTCGCACGATCTTTCTGTAATTAAACCTCATACGATTGCGAATTACGTGATCATCGAATCCGTAGCCACCGCCACGAATCAGACCCTTACAAGTTTATATCCTAAATTCGTTTATTCGATAGAAAAAACATCTACATTCGTGCACAAGCGAGGAAGCGAGGCGACAAAAACGAGTGGAAGTTTAGGCAAAGGCTGGCCCGAATCCCGACGGTCCAAACTCCTTTCCAGATATCAGATAGTTCATTGACCAATTTACAACTCAACGAATGACTTCACTGGAAATTACATTTTGGCGAAAAACGCCGATAATTTTGTTGAATTTAATAAACTAAATATTTTTCGATAATTTCAAAAATGTCGTGGAATTGACAGTATATTTGGTTTTCAATGGAACTGTCAGATGAAATTACTATTGGAATGACAAAGAATTTCTTCCCAAACAGACTTGCCAGCATAATTCGCGCCGCAAAATGACGACATTTTTCCGATTATTGTAAAAATTTTAGTCGATCGTATATAGACAAATATCGATCAAAGAAATTTTCTTCTCAATGTTTGGAAATAGCGGGGCTCCTTTTACCCCCTTGATCAATCTTGCATATATCTTTTTCTTCGCGTGATTACAGAGTCTGGCCACAGGTTGGACAGCGGTTCCCCGTTCTGGAGGATTCAACTTGACCAGGACCTCCTGGATACCATAAGCGCTATTTATCCCGAGTGGTTCAAAGTGAGTTTCCTCCTATCTGACTTTTTTAATCGTACATACCTCTCAAGGTCACACAAATTTTCATTAAGCTTTGAAATCAGAAACTTCAGAACTTTTGCTTTGTAACCAAAATTAATTTTCTCATGAGAGATCTCTCGGGTCACGAGATCGATAAATTTTCCCATGGAGTTAGACTTTTCCGAAAAAATCGTTTTTTTTTTTTTTTTTTTGTTCAGCTCAGTCGCTGATTTCTTCTCATTAATAAAAAATGAAACGACGAGCAATTCTCGAGACTTGACGGAAAAATGTTGCTTGTTATTTATCGAGCAGGATTACACGAATAACAGAGCCCCATCATCGTCGTCAAGTTCCTCGTCATCAAGAACGACACATTCGTCGAAAAGCACCGACGATTCAATAGAAACGCCACCAGATTCTAGCGTAGAACTTGGGCATCCAGCTCATTCTAGAGGCTTCAGCATCAAGTGTGAGACGAAATCTCAGTTAAATTCAAAAAGGCTGTTCCACGCATCCAGAGACAGGAGAGAGAAGAGAGATCCAAAGGAAAACAGGTAGAGACAATAATTACTTAAAGAGCGATGATCGTATGAACAAAAATTCAAACTGCTGCAGACAAATCGTAGAGTTTTATTTCGAACGAGTGGCCAGTTGGGCTTCGCATGAGAATAAAAAATATTCATAATATTCCATTGGCTCGTGAGCAATCGTAAAAAATAATTGGAAAATATAGAGCCCAAGATTGTCGGCCTTGGTGGGGCCAACATTGAGTGCTATTGAAACAGTCCGGAGTAATTGAAACTGCAGGAAAGAGAATATCAGTATTGCATCGAGACTCCGTAAAGGTGCAATATATTTGAAAATTTTAAAAAATATTAATACACCGAAGCATCGACTAAATACCAAGCGTTGAAGCATTTTCGATATTTCCTCTGGAATTTAGTGTTATTCCTGTTTATTATACGTAATCATTTTCCCAACGATTATTTGTAACGAGTCGTGCGCCACTACGCGCTCCCCCAGCATCAGTGTCGGCAGGCTCTTGCTACTTTAATCAATTTTACATTGTTATTCCCTCTAAATTGCGCTTATGTTCTCGCTCGCTTCACATCGCTTATACCCATGGAATCTAATGACCTCCGTTACAATCATTCCTTCAATATTATCAGATCAATCCCCAATTATAATTAATGAGCATCGTATTATTTCACTTCCATTAGATTAAAACATTTTGCAGCCGCAAATTAATATTAAAAAATCGGGCCCAAATTTAAAATGACAAAAAAAATGTTCTTATTCAATAATTTTATTCACTTAATAATTTTGTTATTATTTCAAAATCATTTAGTTGACCATATTCAACAAAATTTTGACGCATTTAACGGAGCTAAGATGTCAGTGTTATAGGAGCAACACCGGAACGATTTTCAAAACTTTTGGCACACCGTTAAATTAATTCGGAATTTTAGCAGACCGAATATTTTTGTGCATTCGTTATGAAAATATTTTTTTCTATTATTTATCGACAAAAAAGTAAGTGCGACCTTTCGTCTTTATCTTACTTTGTTCTCTAGCAACTCATCAGCTTCGGATAACGAAATAGTGGGAAAAATAACGACGAAAAGTAGTCAGCGTCGAGAGAAGGCGGATTCCGAGGACGAAAATTTCATACTCGGAAATAAATCTCCGAATGGTGTAGTTGCTAATAATTTAGCAACGGACACCGAAGAGAATCTCGAATCTTCGGTTCCGACCGAAATGGCTGAGGGCAATCGTTCACCGCCGAAAGCGGAAGTTGACGATTCTCCGTTACAGCACGCCATGGATCGGAATAAAGAATGTGAGTACACTCTCTACATTTTCTACTCTTTTTTTTTATATTCCATTCCCAACAGCTTTTCATGGTGTTTATCGATCGTGTTGTCGATCATGAAATCGACGTTAATGAACTTCAGAAAAAAACCTCGAAATCCACAACCCTTGGTTGACCCGCACTCAAAACTTTTTTTTTTAAATTCATCATTTTTGCACTCGAGCTTGAAATTTCTAATAAACCGGATGGAGAAATGACACACGGAAATTACGATTGATAAGTTCGATCGGTACTTCGTTGGCATAGCCGCGGAGCAGATATTTGAAGGACATGCAAGAGGGTGAGTTTTGCATTTGGATTGGCACGTGCGATCGGTCAACGACGAGCGCACGTGCGCGCGGACATTGCGCTTCCGATCTGCCGTGACGGAAAACGAAAAAAAAAAAAAACAAAGTATGTAAAACGCGAGTGAGAAAGACATAAGCACTTGCCGGTCCTCATTATTATGGGCGAGATGTATCCTCGGGGCGGTCGATGCGACAATCGAGGAACGAGAGGTAGAGCAGAGAACAGGAGGACAGCGTTAACCATAAGACCGACAGGCGGCGCTATTAAATATGCGGTTTGCCAAAAGGATTTTACTTGCTCCATTTTATCGTCTTCGGAGCCCCAATTCTGTCGAATCTTTTGAGGCTATAAAACGATTGTTTTATTTTATGATATTGAGGAGAAAAAATAATTCATATTCACTGACGAACATGAACGATTCGAAATTTTTCTTCGGAGTTTTGAATTTCGAGGAATTCATCGAATTCGCAGCCAGGACTCACTGGCATAGATTCTTTTAAACCTCCAGACCGTCTCCCCTTCCGTAGACTCTTTCGAACTGAGCCCCCACGATTTATGAAATTAATACCATGGAGCACGGTATCATTAAAAACAGAAAAGTCGCTCATTCCTTTTCACCTTTTTCTCTCTCGCAGATTTTCATTGTTACACTTCGTGTTTTGTTTTGTTTTTTTTTTTTTTTTTTTTTTTTTTTTTTTTTTTTTTTTTTTTTTTTTTTTTTTTTTTTTTTTTTTTTTTTTTTTTTTTTTTTTTTTTT
>JAPYYS010000670.1:0-45389 GCA_030522525.1 Campopleginae sp. 14b | reverse complement strand
TAGGTGGAACAGAATCCGTCCAACCAATCCAGAGAAATCTAGCATTGAAGATTTTGGTCCCGAGATTCGAAAGACTTTTTTGATTCCTTAGTTTCTTGGAGTCGGAAGGGCGTAGATTAGCTCATACTTTAATCTGTAGAAAGTTTTCGTAATGCTCTTTACTATACACATATAATTTATGCAAACAAGATGTATGCAAAGAAGAGAATAGAATTAACGGGCGTACCTGAGTCGGAGCTTTTAATGCGCAGAGAGCTTGGAAATTGTCATTCCCAAGAGAAAAATTTCTACCACATTTTTCGCATTTGACAAAAAATTTCTCGAGCAAAAACGAGTAAAAAAACTAGAAAACTAAATTTTTTTTCTAAGGGTTGTTGTGATTTTTCACTTAAAAAAATCAGCTTTATTTATTTTTCATCTCAATGGGGAAAATTTTCTACCAAGATAAATTCTGATGAATATCTGTCTGAATAGAAATCACCAAACGTGCTAAAGCTTTATCCTATGATTACTTCACGATCCTTGTCCTTTCTGCCATCGTAAAAGCTCGACGGACGCGATACAATTAAATATTTGTTATTGTCGCGCGAGGGTTTACGTAAAAATCAATGATACAACGAGTGAGTTATATGCATTGGCATGCATTGTGAGACTAATTAATTTCTAAATTATTATTATTAAAAATTTGTTGGGAATATTGAACGGAATCAGATTGTATGAGGATTGGGTTAAATCGAGGATATTATTTCTCTGTTTCGCAATGACAATGCCGCTTATAACATCGCAGGACAAAACTACACGACGTGCAAGTCCCTGGGGTGAGGAATACGTAATGAATCCATCAATGTAATAGATTTTTGAGGATGCGCTCCGCAATTCTAGTTTTTCTCGCCGCACCAAATACCAGGCTGACGGAAAACTCTGCACGTTTATTTATTCCTCGGACGCTCACACAACCGATAAAGAAGATCGAGTCCCCAAGTGCAAATAAATGCAGCGCGAAGTATTTGACGAAGGAAGATTCTGTATCGTTTGATGATGGGATTAAGGGATGACTTCGAAGGATATCGATCGCTCGGTTTCCACCGCCCATGGCTGTGAAGAGATGGTCGTAAAGTTTTAAACCGAAAAAGTCTGAGCCATTTTTCTAGAGGGACTGAAACTTTTTTTATTCCGATTGATCGAGCGTTGGTGAAAAATTGGACGTTTGAAAATCCGCTTCCTCCTCGTAAAAACTCTATTTCATTGAGTATCAGTGCGACACCATGCCCGCAAGTCTGCACCCAGAGCTTATGGAGTTAATTCCAAAGCATTGAGTGGCGAGACGCCAAAAAAAAAAGTAATTTATAAAAGAGATCCACAAGCTATAAGGTTAGTTATTAAATCTCGAGATAGATGATTCATTCTAAAATTCATTACTCCTTCCCAGCAGCGAACAAAGTATCCTCTGCCATACTGTCTCATTTATCTCGAATATTTTTAGAGCCAGAGCTCATCCTGCTCTGCGAAATGATTTGATTACACAGTGCGTGAAGAGTTCATTCGAAGTCTTGATTATTTCACACACACCACGTCATGTTTTCGCAATCACGAAAGAATTAATATTATTACGATAACAAAAAATTCAAATGGAGATAAATAGTTTCAGGACGGATCTATAGTCACATTTTCATAAATAAACATTTAAAAAGACCTGGAGAGTCCCTCTGTGTCGTAGTCGAATGAAATCACTTCGTTAAAACTCCAGATAACTGGGTTACTCTTTTGAAAATACGATTTCACGAAAAACGCATTGCAAGTGCTGGACCGAGCTCGCCTATCTATGAGAGACTTTAACTTCATCAATTTCAATAATTTCGATACAAAATTCCCAGAGAATTTCGCACGAAAAATTTTCAATCAAATAAAAACTTCTTTTTTTTTTTTAACCACGTAGCGTCCCTCAAGATACTGGACGTGGCTCGATGAAAAAAATATATTCAGATAAGAATTATTTCTGCTATAATTTATAAAGGGTGGTATTTTTTTAAAACTGTATTTTTTATGGCCGAATAAAGGCAGAAACGTTTCTCTCGGTTTAACATCAGTTTTGTAGGCCATTATCGATCACAGCAGTTGATAACCCTTAAAGAACCCCTTCGAAGTCTGACCAACACAAATCTTTTATCAGGCTTGAATTCGGGACAATTTTTCCGAGGTTTTTTTTTTAACGAACGGGGAAAGGCCGAATCGTTACCAAAGAGGTCGAGGGGCGTCTCAGCAGAAAAGGGGAAACCGTTCCCACCCTCATTCAATCAACGTTTAGAGATATATCTGTATATACATGCAAAAGCAGGGCCATGGATCCTCTCATTGGTTATGAAGCAACGTTCGTGAGCTTCTGTTATTCCTGAAAGTGATATTTGGCGCGTGAGGTCAAGAACCATTAGTCCATCAATTACAAGCAATAAGATTCGTGAGACAAAGTCGCGACTCGTCGCGTGACGAATAGATTTTCGAATCGAAATCAATTGGCTTTTGATAAGCCAGCAAATAAACGGACAGTTACCAAAAAAGGATTTGAGCTTTTTCTCAATTGTCAAAATCCAACATTTAAGGAGCTCGTAATGCCGTAAAAATCCGAAAAGAATGGTCATTAAGTTTCTTCCGAAGCAACGACTGCGTTGAGCGATTTGTCAACTGCCAACTTGAAGAAATCGAGCCTACAAAGTCACATCAGTATCTCACAGACAGTAGAAGACTCGAGAGTGATTTTAAAAGCTTTGTACGCACTGACAAGAAAATAGCTCGCTGAGCCAAGTGGAATAGTGAGGAAAAATAAAAGCAAGCTAGAAAACTCCTTAACGGTTCTACTTCGATCAATGCTCCAGATATTCTTCAGGACTCGTGATATATACTTGACCGTGTCTTGCTTTCGAGTCGCCCCATCCCTCATCTTTTTTTATTCTTTTTTTTTTATATCCTCATTTTCCAAGCTGGTAGTCCAATTTCCGCAGCAGCTAGAAGCCTCGCTCCTTCTGCTGGCGGACACCCATCGTGCCACACCACAAAACATTACACTATCTTGTCGCTCGAAAAGCATCACTCTCAGGCCTCAAGCTAGCCGATAAAGAGTTGCTCTTATTTTTTTTCTCTATGAGATCGAAATCGAGCCTGAATTATTTCGAAACTGGAAGACCTGGGGCCTGCGAACAATCAGAAAATCCATGCACGTAATAGGATCGACCAAACACTCCGAGAATCAAGAAAATCATTGATTTTTGAATTTTTGAAAAATCAAGAAAAAAAACAATTATTTGACAACAAAATTTGGGAGATTTATTATTTTTTTCGTCACTCCAAGTGCATGAATATTTTTTGATCAATTTTTTTACAAAGATGAATCATTTTGAATGGAATGCAAGTTAATAAGAAAAGGAAGTTGTGAAGGAAACGAGAAACCCTAAAGAACACGTGTCGAAAGGTCCGGAGCAAGTGAAAAAATTTAATTTCGTGTGATTTCATGAGAAGTAACACTTCTTCCTGTGTGACAAACGAAAAAGCTTCTCAAATGTTCAAGGTAATTTTCAAAGGTGTGAGGGTACGTGTCTCCACATGGAATAGAGTCGGTAACTATAGTCTCGTGAAAGGCGAGAGCTGGATTTGAGCTCATGACGAAAAGTCGAAAATTGGCAAAGTTCGTTTTCTTTCTGGGATCAGAGTTGTAACAAAAAAAAACGAACAGAAAATGGAAGTGGCAGCTTTACTGAAGCATGCTACTTTGGCCTTCCCTCCTCTCCACTCTGGAATATATATGTTGGACATAACAAAAAATCTCCCCGAGCTTCAATTTTGTCCCAAGTACTATAACCATCAAACGCGAGGTTCACTAATCTTTTTAGGTGTCTCATTCAATATCTTTTTCCTTCTATGCCATTTCCAGCAGTTTCATTGACGCAATTGTAAGCTGACGTGCCTTAATGAAAATATTAAGAGAGAATTCACTTATCGAAATAAATTGGTAGGCGAGTAACAAACTTTATGACCAGACATCACGTAAACATTTCAACAGGATAAGATCAGCAAGGAAAAACGATTGGATTCATGGAATATTAAAAAAAAAAGTTATTCATATATTTTTCCAGCTTCCTTTCGATTACTTTTTTTTCATACGCCAACAATGATATTGCAATGAATAAAAATATTTGATCGTTATCATGAAAATCCCGAAAATTCGAATCATTTGAAAGTCATTCATTATTATCGGGCCTGATTGGATGCGATATCGTTTTCGTAGATCTCGCAACTGCCAAACAAAGCGCAGGGCAAGCAAAAATTTGGATACAGACGAAGAGACCGTGTCTATTGTAAAAACCAAGCCATAGTGACGAAAGTTCACTGATGTTCATCCCATATGTGCCCTTTATTTATTTGCCTTCAGAGCGAGAGATAGAAAGTGTTCCTAAAGCTACGGAGATAACGAAATCCAAGGCAAGGGTTGCCATGATGAAAGCGTCTGCACTGGTGCGGTTATTCGCGCGCTCATCCCGTAAATTTACTTTACGAAAGCGCCTCCTCTTTACTGCATGATACTACGAGCAAATATCTCGGAGCTTATCCATCTTCGTAGATTCCAAGATCCTGAGAAGAATGTAGCGAAAAGAACGGAAGGACTACCGAAAATCCTTCGTAACAAACCCTATTTAAGCAAAAAAAAAAAAAAAAGCACTCTCCCGTGAACGAAAAGACACATGTATGTATCGCGGGAGATTACTCACCCTGAATACACGATTTCATGCCCTAATCTTCCGTTCGAAAACGGAGGTGAATTAATTGTTCATTCGAGCCTGATTGATCGAAATACTTGAAAAGTGAGTTTGGTGTCAAGTTTACTTCACCCTTAAGTAAATTAATTCTGAGCACTAGGAGTGGTACGATAATACAAGGGAATTTCTAGGCTCTCACATGAGATTTTTTGCCATGATTCGCTCTCCGCTGACCGCATACAGTTTTTTTTTTTCTTCATTTTTTTATTAATTATCTCTCATTGAGATAAAGTTCGCAAACTATCTCCGTTGGGTTCGGAGGGAAAAGGTCGAAATCTAAATCACTCTCGGGTCGAAAGATGTAAATAACTCAAAGTTTTAGGCGTGGCTAGGTTCTCAAACTCTATCCTACAAGGAGTTGCTCTACACCGAAGCTAAGAAGGTGGAATGTCGAAGAAACGTTGAGCTAAAGTATATACCGAGAGTATATATATGGGATATCCATTGTGCTCTCGCATTCTTTGTGAATGGCACGAAGTAGGGCACGAATTCTTTAGGTAACAAGAGTGGGTTAATACTGACATTGCTTTAGGCTTTATAAGCAGATTCAAGCTGGACAATTTTACGAGATGAGAAAAATGCCTCAAGAGCCTCGGAGGATCCACTCAGAGGTATCGGGGAAATTGTTGTCATCAATTATTGCGTTACGTTCAGGCTTCGTTCCACCAGAGTACGGAAAAGAAAAACTCGAAGCTCACTCTCGCCGCGTTACCTCTCATCATCACCAAGTTTCATTATTGCGACGATAATGTCCGAGGTAATAAGAGCCAAGACGTTTTTTTTGCAGTTTATATACATGAACATGGTTTTTTTTATAGCCCAGCGTCCCTGCAGAGAGACAAATCGATCCTGGCGAGTCCGGAAGCTCGTAACTCTCTTTTATATCGAAATTTTTAGAGCATTTTTTTACACGAGATCAGAAATCCTACTCGACTCAATCGTCCAAGGAACAACGCAATCGAACGATTAGTTCCCCGTTATTGACCGTTAAAAAAATGTGATTTTTTCAGAAGCGTGCGTTCTTGACCCGTAGACAGGTTTTCAAAATTTCTTTCTTGAATTTTGCCATTTTTCTACAATAAAGATCCATTTTTGAATTTTCAGAATCATCGCAATCGATCACTCAGGACATTGTACCCCTAAAAAGTATGGTTCCAAGATTAATTTCATGAATTAATCGGAGAAATACAAAGTCTTGAAAAGTCGAAGTGCAAATTTGCACCAGTGAGATGCAAAATTTTTTTAACGATATCTTCATGAGTTGTCATTTCGAAAAATGAGATTGTGTGCTGGTGATGAAATGTGGTACGTGATCGTCCATGAATGACGACCTACGGATGAGCCCAAGAAATCTCTTCCCCTAGGGGCCGGTCAACCGTAAAATGTCGATACAATCAAAGTTCCGTAATACGTGCATATTATTGTGTGTGTGTTTTCCGGCTTTGAGTAATCGATTACATCAGATTGATGGATGAGAGCTAGTTTGGTGGCCATCAATCAAGTACTTTCGAGTTTTACGACATTCGGAGCTGCAGCTACGGGATCGAATGTGGATACGAAGGCCATAGACCCAAGCTAGAGATATTGTTCTCGTCGGAGCGTACTCTCGAGATCCACGCGTCAAAGAAAAAGAAGCGAGTGCAGCAGCAAAAGAGCTCACATGCAATCGTGCTCACTGAAACTTAGCAGATTCCTGCGGGCTGCGGAAACAGTGCAAAGCAAAAGAGACAAGATAGAGCTCACGTCTATTCATCCGCGCAATTCATCTCTGCGTCATTACGCTACAAAAAACTCCCGACCATCCGTGGATCTTCGCGATATCAAAAAGCAGTTCGCGTACCTCGAGGATGTAGAAATTAAACTTTCGATTCAAATTGGAATCCTCCCTCATACCGATCCTCAAGAAAATTCCTATCAATGCGTCAATCCATAAAATATCAAGCAGAAATGAAAGCAATGAGAAAGATTTCTCCGGGGGAAGAATCGACTTGGTAAATATGGCCTAAAACATGTAGCCCAAGAAAAATATTGCGTGCATTAGGCCGCTGGAGATGAGGCTGTGGAAAGATGAGCTGGGGAACGTCGAATCCCGAAGAAACATTATAAGAGATATGGAAGGGTGGAGCTCGATCACATTCTGCACGATTTTGAGACGCAATGAGAGAGCGTTTCGTGATGCATTAGGAATTAGATGTTGATGGACAGACATTTATGTTCATCTCGGAGAATCCTACCACTCATGCCATTATATTCTATTCATAGTACATGTTGATATTGGTATCAAAACATCGGATGGCGGATGAGCAAGGAAGTGATGTTTGTCACTGTTTGGACAGGCTGACATATCAATCAGGCCTTTTAGTTACGAAAACCTTGCAAATTAGTTTTCTCCAAAAAATAAACAACAACGATAAGAATATTCGATTCTTCGTAATCCTGAATTTGATATAAAGCGTGGATCTAGGAAAATATCGTAAAGGTGAACCGAGAGGGCTTTTAATCTTTGATTGGTGGTACCAATTTTGTGCAAGAGTATCTGTCACGAGTCTACAGTGCCATAAAGATTGGCAAGAAATCCTGAAGCTTTTTCTTTTGTATGCCCGAGAATGGATTGCTCCTCTTTTATGAAGACAGGAAGCCTCCCCTATTTTTTGTGTATCGTCGACGACGTTTAGCCCTCCGAGGAGTAAAGCCAGAAAGCCGATACGAGCAATCTAAAGCGACGTAACAAAAATCTTTCCAACTGTTCACGTAACGCAAGAGTGCATTTTTGAGGGTGAACAAAAATCATCCCTTTATAAATTATATTGTATGACGGATCTACCGGCGACCCTAACTTGTCAGTCGCGCCTCATCCGATGCCAGCAAACCCAGGAAACATTATTTCTGATACGATTGTCTGGATAGAGCCCCGGGGGAACTACCTCGGAGCTAAGAATCTCACTCGAGACGATCATTTCCCATAAAATTATAGTTTATCATAACGAGCATCGATACGCAATGGTATTAGTTGATGGCCATGACTCTGTCTGTGAAGTTCTGACGTCAAACATTCCGTAAGGATGAGTATTCGAGACTGAAAGAATTTTCATGCCCATCAATTTTCATTTGGGTTTCTCTATTGTTTCATACATTTTACGAGATCGAAACGAACAAAAAAACTAACCCATCGATTCAGCGTAAATCACTGCCCGCAGAATGTCAAGAATTTAATAAAATAGCCAGCACGATCGAACGATCCAAACTTTGAGACCAGAGCGAAAAAACGAGACTGTAAGTGGCAACATCAAACTGCAATAAAGCTCTGCAAGAATGGACCGTAAAATGACGATACTCGATTCAATTAAATGGAATTTATATCTCATTTGTTATAATTTATGCATTAATACGAAAGCCCTGTTCGTATTAAGCATAGGATAATGACTGGATCGTCCACATGGTGAATTTTTACATCTGCGTAAATCTCGTCGACTTGCATTAATTTCATAAATAAAGTTAAGACAGAACTGTACTCTGGATAAACGATAATAACCTCAATCAAAAAGTTTATCCGAATATTTGGAATTTGGCAATATCAGACCCTCTTCAACTTGAATTCCGAGACTTCAGACTGACAGAAGTTAAAGTGACAGGGATATAGATACACTAGCGACTTCACAACCAATGGGAAAAGTGTCGTAGCGTGAAATTGAAGGTCTAAAGGAACCAACCCCTTCCGTTGTGTCGCGTGACTTCTATTTAATTCAAAGCCAGTCCAAAGTATTTTCCCCGGTATTACTTAATCACGATCGCATTTCAGTCCAATCCCAAAAAGTATCTCAACTTGTGAATTCATAAAAAGCTCTTAAAGCAAACATCTCCATACTTCCAATCCATCAAAATGTCAACGAATTTCCATGCCTACCGCCCACGCCCGATAATCCACGTCACGTTCAAAACTTTCTGCGACGTACGTTCTCAATTTCTCAAAAAAAAAATCGTGATACCTCCCACAAAATTTTGTGAAGTTATTAATTTTGAGAAATCATCATTACTTTTCAACGTTTTTCGTAAACCCAACAAAATGTGGTTGTGAGAAGGAAAACCTGAAGGAACAACTTTAATATTTACCACAATGCAGGCGCCCACGATCCAAGACACAGCCATTGATGATGACTACCAAGAATATTACGAAACTTTGTTACGAGACGATAAAACCGTCGAAGCTCTGCATAGTTCCCTTGTTTTATGGAGCATAAACACATTGTGCAATAACTATTTTGATGAATTATAAAAATAGTCACATGCAGAATCTTGAGATATGGAGAAACAACGAGAGGTTTTGTCATCCCACGAGAAAAAAAACGAAGTGATTGACAATTGTGTTTCTTGCTTATTAGGAATTCATGATAATTATACAAACAAATTCCTTCTCATAATTCCCGATCCTAAAACAAGATTCACGATAAGAAACTGACCCAACCTGCGTCGACGAAAATTTCCATGTTTTTTCAAGCCTCTGCCGAGGGAGCTAAGGTGCTGAGGAACACGATAAATCAAGTAGAGCGACGAGTTGATAAAATGGATAGTAAAGAACGCAAAAGGAAAATGAGGAGGTGAATATCCCAGCTGTTACGATCCTCCCTTCGCTTACTTATCTCCAGTCCAGGGGAGCTTTTCCGGTCACCCTGTTTTACCCTTACTGATGAAACCCTTTGGCGTTGATCAACGCGGATATTTCCTGCGTTCCTATCCATAGATTGTTAATTTTGGCTTCACCTTTGGCTTTACCTAAAATAATACACTTCGACGTATTAATAGTGATTTTTTGACGAGGCCCCGAGCCTCCGTTAGGAAAAGTATATTTTGAGGAAAAGCTCAGCACACTCCGACCATCCACTTTAATGCACGTGATAATTCTTGCCAACTAGTTTACTTGTGGTATCGCTTCGAATTTATTTTATCACTTTTTCATTTTATTATTAACGATTATTAATTATTATTAATTATAAATCGTTAATAATTATTAATATAATTATTATTATTCATCAATACATTACTAATTCATGTAATTGACCAATAATTTGAGCTCTGACCTGAAAATATAAATGCACTCATACAAAGACGTATGTGCCGATCGCCAAGATTATTCCCCCATGCTAATTTGGTATGTATCGTTTGTTACCAAGTACGATGAGTTATTAAGAGTACGACATAATTAAGAGAGGCTGATCCATTCGATGGACGTCAGGAAAAAACGATCACAGCCTCATGATTGCGGTTGAAAAGGGGAAAAGGATAGCTGTTTTCTTTCATTGACTGAATCTAATTAAGTTGGCGAAATTCGGGCTTTCCGAGAGTTTTTTTCCATCTGCAGTAAGAGAAGGACAAGGAAGAGGTTAGGAGCAAACACAGCACTTTTATGTGAGCCTCAATAATTCGTGGTAAGAAAAAAGGGATCCTTCGACGGGCAGCGTGTGCCTGATCGTCATCGGGAGCCGCTATTTCCGCAATTTCTTATCGCGCACTTTCGAGGATACGGCGAAAGATTTTGACGAAAGTGAGGAAGAAAAACTAGTCCCTTGTCGTCAAGTATATATCTGAGGATGTGCGGATATGTCGCTGGCACGCGACCTCCCGTATTATCACTGAGGGAACCATCAACAATTTTCTGGCAATAAGTCGCTCATCGCACACGCACGTTGCTACATCCAGAAATAAAGAAAAAGAAACGACTCCCACGAGAATTCGTCTCAACTATATCCGAAATTGGGTCTTTTAGAGGTTCGGCTTATCGGTTGACCCTTCGTGTAAAGAACATTATCGTAGATGGATGTGATCCACCAACGGAAACCAAGTGAACGTCCATTTTTTTTTTTCATCTATTTTCTATTAGCGATTCGGTTCTCGTCATTCCGAATCCATCATCGAGCTTCATTACTTTGGACACATTTGCTTATCGAAATCCTTCTGTCTGTCGTCAACGAGTGGTCAAAAGCAATATAAATATTATTTTTACCAGCTACGTCTATGGTGGACAAATATGTTTATAACAATGTTGAGCCGCGGCTTATTTTTTATCGTCCCTCCCACATTTTGGAACGTTCTCATGGCCTGATAGTTCGTACTTCCTATAATGATATTGAACGAGAAAATGCTTAGGCCATGAATACGAAAGAAAAAACGATAAATACGAGGTTGATGAATATCTTGCTCATTATAATTAATCGATAATTGCCTGATTATCCAATTCACGCTTGATCGGACCGAGTTCGGCCAATACAAGAGAAATTATTGTGTTTCTACTTAAGTGGGATTATAGAAGCATTAACAATATTGAAGATATGGAAAATTAAACACGTTCTAAAGAGAATATTTCGCGTAATGAGCCGCGAAACGCAAATTTCCGGGTCACTGCGTTCGCCGTTTCAGAATAATTGGAATTTTGTTACCGTGTTGTTTGAAAATCGGCAGCTCCGGTTTAGATCGTATATTTATCCTGCCAGCAATACCTTCATGCTGTCGCTAAAACCTCGAGATACAAAAATGAAAATTTTTCGATTTTTATGTGCCAATTATGTGCTCCAACGTTTTTTTTTTTTATTTGACGAAAATTTAGAATTCAAAGCACTCGGTTGGTCGATCGTTGAGCCGATGAAATATATCGATTAATTATACAATACTAATTATTTCAATTGACATAATATTCACGGGCATTCCAAATTTCCTAAAATCAAATTTATAACTTTTTTATTTCTAAAAAAAAAAAATCCCTCCAAGATTTGAGCCGCCCTTAAAAATAAAAAAAATGAAAGTAAAAAAAATGAAATAAAAAAAAAACCACACGTCCATTTCGTGGAAATCGCAAACCTCGACCATAAAATCGTCGATTGCGCCCAAACCTCGCTCTACTTAATAGAACTTTCTGGAAGTTTGTCTTCAAGGGATTCCATGGTGTTAGTTGTCACGTGGTCGGTCAATGTGATGTGGTAAATGCACAATATGCCAAGAGGATAGCGGCTAAAACTATCGAAACACAGGGAATGAGTAATATTTGCGAAAAGCGTATTTCTCTTGGTATTTCAGTGAGCTGCTTTGGCAAGGTGGCTGGATATGTGGGTTCTGGTAGAAGGGAATCCAGAACGCCGAGGCTTCTGGGATCCAGAGTGCAGACCCTTATCGGTGGCTTAGGCAAGATTTTGTACAATCCCTTTGTTCACGATTTTATCTGTATTTTTTTGCCTCACGGTCGACATAAGACAGCACTTCACGAAGTAACATTTTAACACGCGGTCGATAGCCCACGGATCTCTTCTCCGACTGCCCTCGATGGCTCTACCGAGAAAAAGGCTCACCACTGAATATTGTTAACAATAAAAAAAAGATTGAACATCTACGTGGTTTTGGATCCTATCGAGCACGATCGGTCGGTCCGCGGCGGGGGAGAAGCGAAGGAGAAAGAGCCAAAGCGACAGAAACATACACGAAATTTCGAATATGGTATTCGTTGGTAAATGAAAAGTTGTCGTACATGCAGGTCGCCGGTGGGATGTGCAGTTGCAACTTGTGAACGCGGCACACCCGAGTCGACGCACTAATTCACCTGTGGGTGAATATGCAATCTCGTAATTCATTACTCTTGTTGGCCTTTTTACCCCGACTACTAACGGCACACAGTCACGAGGTGCAAAGGTGTGGCCGTTTATTTAATGAGAACCCGACATATATGCGTATTTCTGCGCAATGAAACATGCACCGATTAAACTTCGTGGCAAGCCATTAATGAGTGAAAAAAAAATTTATTAGAACCGGTAATGAGTTGTAAACGAATGAGGATCGTTCGAAAAGTATCGGTTGAAAGAAAGACGAAGAAAAAACGCAATACATTCTGTTTAGCCAGTTTTTTAATCAATTTTCGTGACTCTGCTGTTTTAGACAATCATCGGGAGGATTTGAATAGTTAGTGGTAAAGTATATTGTAGATTAGTCTGCATGACATGCTTTTTTCTGTTTGGTGACACCTGCACGCTACTGATATCAGGGAATTCAGCCGAGACTCATACAAGAACCGAACGGAAGTGTGACAGGCCGTTCGTCATTAACCACATCGTCCACAAACGGTCGTCAACATCACTTTGAAGGACGTGCACACCAGCCACCAGGAACGTAACCACCACAGAGTCAAACGACTATCTGATTACGTTCTGGGTCTCACGCTAATGACCACTTTTACAAAGCTTGACATTAACCTTCTATACCTAAGCTCTGATATGCCGAATATTAAAAAGTCATTCGTATCAACGACTATCTCATATTCGATGTATTTTTTTGTTTATTTCAATTATCTCAATGGAGAGAAATGCGATGGGACATTGCAAAAGCGATAATGAATATTTTTATTTCCCTAGAAAACAAATTTCAATCGCCTGCATCGAAATCGATCGGACCTTTCGCATGATTCTTCAAAGAAGACTCCCCGAGAGCACATTGCAGGTCGCATCAAATTTTCCTACTCCCTCGACCTCGCTCGTGAGACCGATAAAAAATATCAGACATCGTGTTCATCGCCAAATGTCGGCGTAAAAAAGTAATAACAAAAAAAAACAAGTCTCACTGAGAATACAATCGACGGGTAACCTCTTAGGGCTGTTCTTTTCTATACTGAAACAGTATCACGTAACGCCGTACGGTCATATCGATCACGAACCCCGTATATGCTCGAAAGAGGGTCGAGAAAGAGAGACACGATCGTCCCGGTTACTAGTAGATGTGACTGGGTCGTTGAGCTGCATAAAGATGCAGTCCGATCGTTAACCGACAACCAACCGGATTCCATACCCAATTTTTCTAAAACCGTTTCTCAAACCGCTGCGAGGCTTCATCAATTATTTAAACAAAAAGTCTCGTCTATTTCTATGAGTAAAAAAACACTCTGCCTGGCATTTCGATACTTATTTTACGAATAAGGAGCAACGATATCGGAAATACATTTTCCTAGCTTTTCACCTGAAAAAATTCAACCAGGATTCATTATCATCATCCGAGAAAATTTACATACGAACTATTTGCCTGAATAAGAATAAAATTCTTGTTCATGGAAAATTCATGAAAATTCGGATTCATGGAGAGAAAGAAAAAGAAAATAAAAAAGAAGAAAAAAATCAAATCCATTAGCAAACATGCAGCACTAAGGGACTCACTTGGCAAAATCAACACAATGTGGTATACAAAGTGATATTTGTTAATTCAACAATCATAGTGCCGCACTCAGCGATATTTATATCGATCAGGGAATCAAGTGAATGGACTAATAAGTGGATTGAGTCTTTGTTGAAATTAACAGAAATGATTTGGTGCTCGCAGAATTTGTTTACCCGAACAAATGTTTGCTTATCCAAAATAAATTTGGTTTTTTTTTCACATTGTTTTCGCCAGATTTATGGAGATATTTAAAAAAATATTAAACAATATTGATGCATCGACGTGGCGGTGAAATAAATATGTCGGTACTTCTGATAATATATAACGGTTTCGAACGAACACATGATTGTTTCTTCAGGAAATCACGTCTCGCAGAATTTTTTCACACAGCAAGAATTTGTAAGAGCTCTTTCCAAAATAATGCACAGTTATGAAGCTAATATAGACGATTGATGGTCGTAAAGTTCGGTTTGTGGCACGCTCAACCACACGATCGTACTACACTTGAAAATTATTGCAGCCATGACCTAAGAATTCGGACAAATTTGATTTAATTTCACGAAATTTGTAATGAAACGTTTTGATTGAAAATATACGATGAATAAATCATTCATGTCGATCGAAATCATGACTCGACAACCAGATACGAAAAAATTTCGACAACCGGAAGCTTCGATACGATTCAGCTGAAAAACTATGTGGTAAAAGTGAACAATTTCGACCTGAAACTCGATTCTTATTTTTATTTCCTAAGAGACTCACTTACGAGTTGACTGACTGTGTAAAGTGTGTCTTCGCCACATCGATCGTGTGAGAAATCAATGCATTGACAATTTGACCGCTTGAGTGGACCTGGAGATCCCAAACACAAAGCTCAAGATGATATTTCTCAGGCGGAATGTATAGCTAACAAAATAAAATAAAGTTCTAACCAAAAATACAGAAAAATGAGAGTCTGCGACGTATGATCTCACGATGACCTGCCTCTCAGTATGTTTCACATGTGGGTTGAATGTTGCCGTAAAAATACGTTGCTTACACTCTGTATGTAGCGATGTCAGTTGATCCACGTCGACTACGTCAGTCTAAAGAGCAATAAACTTGATTAAATAACCCACAGGTAGGTTTGTATTATCACTTCGATATATACGACGAAAGCCCTGAGCACAGCGAGCTACGTAAAGAGATATTGTTATTTTTATCGATTCTAATAAACGTGGGCTATTTATTTCCAACCCCACAAGGACCTTCGCGAAGGACAGGTTTACTCCCTCGAATAAATTGGGTCCTAATTGTCTGATGTCATTTGCTTTTTTTTGTTCTAACTGATACTCAAATCCCCCCGAACCAATTGAGCCTCCGGCTTGTTATGCTTGACTAAGGCGAGTAACGATCTTTATAAGACTGATCATAAAATCTCTTAATCCACTGATTGGGTCACATGTGAACAAATTGCATGAAATAAAGTCGCCGGATTTTTAAAAATGTGAATTAAAGACAAAAATCGAAATAAAACCAACCCCATGAATTCCCTGGGCATCTGAGAACTCCGCGTTCCTCGTCGACCAATTTGCCAATGACTGCAGAATTAACCAATTTTTTAATTACAAATCAAAACTGTTCCGAGTAGACACGTGGATTGTTGTTGAAGCAAAAATTGGTTAAACACATTTGACTGGTTCATTTCTTGGCATGACATTTCACATCGCTCTAGTTTATTGCTGGAGCCTTCTTTTTCGGTCTCATCGCCGTCGCCGCAACTTTTCATTTATTTTTACTCGATGACACAGACTTTTTCGTAGAGTTCCTTTTTTTCGGTTGGAGAGGGGAGGTGGGAGTAAAATTTCTCTGTCAAGCAGAACGATGCGAACTGGGAATGGAATGGATCTTGGTTCGTACTACTCGTGGGAATAGTGGACCGTGAGCACTTCCCAAAATCATTTCGAACCTATTTTCTATCACAATCTGCCGCGGTGTGCGATTACTGTTTCGGTGGGTTATTGCGATCCCTCCTCGTGCCCATTCTATCGGTTCGAAAAGTTTACCTTCTGGGAATACAAAAAAATGATTGCCCGTATTATTTCTCGCAGGATTCAGGTCCATCTCGTTGTTACTTTTTTGCCATTTTCTTTTTTCATCGAAACGCCTCTGTAACGCATGGCAATATCTCGACCGTTATGACAAGACGAGAATTCTCAAGCCTCGTGTCATTCGTAGAAACGTCGGAATTAATCAGGCAAAAAAAAAAAAATTGCATTCTTGTTTTTTTCTGGAGGAAATCAACCAGAAATTTGGAGCACTCCCATGCACGTGAGACTTCCGAGCGTAATCAATACCGTGATAAATTATTGCCGAACTCGACGGATATCCTTATTGCCGTTACGACTTTCATTCGATTTTACTTTCACCCCATGGCTCTCTGAAAAATCGAATTTAGTTCAATCGATAAGAGCTTTCAACCTATATTGCCTCTATCTGCTCGTCTATCTTCGTTGCATTTCAACGAACGAAACAGTGACGGACGAGAACAAAGAATAAAAACACATTCATCAGCTTTCTTTCTCCAAGTGTTTCTTCGAGGCACGTTCGATGCGGACGAATAAAAAAAAAACGACATTTTATTATAAAATACAGTTCCACTACCACGTGAACCCAGAAACCATGACGACAAGTCGGTCTCGATAATGCGAGTGATAAGAGTTCGTGGGTACTTTTAAAAAATTGGTGCGAACGTCGGAGAATGTGCTCTTTTCTTTTTATCGTTATAATGCAACGAAACTCTGATGCGTTGAGAAGATATTTGGATTATGAAACGAGGTCGACTGATTAATTCTAGGGGCTGATCCGTACAATATAATTTACCGTCGAATTGGGAAATTGTATTCTGATTATCTTCTCGCCATTTATTCCCGCAAAATCGATTTTCTATTTTGGCAAACTTGATTTTAAAAAAACAAAACATTATTGGCCTCAGACTCGTTGGCTGTCGGCACGACTAAAAAACTGTAAGTGTTCTGATTATCTTTTTTCCATTTATTCCCGGAAAATCGATTTTTCATTTTGGCAAACTTGATAAAAAAAAAATATATAAAAATTATTGACCTCAGACTCGTTGGCCGTCGGCACGACTAAAAAAACTGTAAGTGTTGAAACGCGACGATATGTTATTCTTAAAGTGATTAATCTCATATAGTCGGGACCTCAAGACTTTGTTCGCATAAGAACTTGAGCGACGCGATATGCGGCAACCCTGCAAGATCAACCCTTCGAGGCTTCAAGATCCGATATTTAAATGCGTTAGTACTATTTATATCTACATCAGCACCATAGAATGTCTAGCTTTTTTGACTGCGGATTCCTTTGACGGAACAATCCTGAATCGAGCGTGCTATCCGCGGCATTAGAATTATTGGAAGGCGTGGAAGAACTTCCGGTGCTTTTACAGAACAGCATGCGCGATGATAATAAAACTCAGAGCTTTCCGTCCTCCTTCCGGAATTACTGAGGGATCAGAAAATGTGTGGTCGACATATTTTCATCGTGCTTTATTAGCAGGCGATCAAATGGGAGGACGTGAAAAAAGTTTCATTTCGTTAAATCCCTCGTGCGACTGGAATATATTTCTTCGAGCTAGCATCAGCTGGACAGGCAATGGTTTTTACGACCGGGATATGGTGGGAAATTGGTATGCATGGCTTTACATCGACGCAGCTGAAAATTTGTCCTCTCGCAATATCCGCTGGCCGAAAAAATAATGAAAAACAAATTCAATCGTATCAATAGGCCATTGAATCAATTCTTGAAATATCTTTCCGTGATTTTGAAAAGATTTCGAAATTTTATGCCATGAAAAAAAATGGATCGTAATTTTAGAAAAATCGAGATTTTTTTTTTTTATTTTCTTTCTGCTTTTATTTCTTTTCATTATTTATTTTATTATTGCGAATTTAGTATTTCAAGCAGAAGACAGAAAACGAATATTTCAATGGGACCAGGAGACGGACGAAAAACTCGAGTGGCTTTTCGTCAATTATTCCCATAGCGTGATATGTCTCTCTCTCTCTCTCTCTCTCTCTCTCTCTTTGATTTAAAAAAAATCCTATCCGAAGATAGCAATTCCGCATGAAGTATTATCATTCCCGAGAGCAATCATTTTTTATCATATCCAAAGCTTCACATGCAAATTCAACGCGACTAAAACGAACCGCTGTGGATATTCAAAGTTCGTATTTGATTAAACTGCAAACCCATAGATTTAATATTATTTTTCATGAAACAGATAAAATCCAGAAATTCCCAAATATTTCGCATTTTTTGGTACCGCCTAATATAGATTCTAGGATTCGTTCGTCTATTCATACTATACCTTGCCGGCCATAAGAGAATAGTAATAATAAACATGATCTCGACAGTTTCGGGAGTTCCATGGACTAAGTTCGTCGATTTTCGGAGTCATACATTGTTTTCTGCATAAAACTGCCTCGAAAATTAGCACTCGAGGCAAATTTTGAGCTGTTGATCACAAACCCGACCTCGAAATTGTAAATTCAAATTCAACAAATTCTTAATATTGTCAATAATTAAGAGAAAGTGCAAAAAAAAATGGACGACCTCAGTTTGTTGTTTGGGTTTTTATGTTTGTAAATGATGAAAAGAAACTGCAGAAAAAAAATGAATGACCTCGAAATGTTTTTCCTCAAAAAAGATTCTGTTTCTATAAAATAAAATCTTACGTAATCAAAATTAGACACACTAAGTTGCTCTGAACGGAGGACAACTCTTCTCCCTGTCATCGATACGCCCACGATCGGTAGTTATTTGAAGAAAAATCCACAAAGCAGTTGCACAATTCATAAATATGTGAACAGCGTAAAATTTTGATAAAATATTAAACGCAATTCCTTAAAAAAATAATCGAAGGCTTTGACTTTGTTGGATGCAACAATTTCGATAAAATAAAAATATAATTCGAGTATCATCGAGGAGATTTGCCAAAAAGCTATTTATCGAAAGCAATAAAGCTTATTATCGAAATTGAGGCCATCGTCGAAAATATATCCGTGGTCGGGTTCATTGAGGCCAGAAAAAGGTTCGGGTTAAAATGATCGAATGTCTGAACGAAGGATAAAAAAAATGATGTCGTGTGACGGCTAGACACACAATATGAGCCATATCATGATGATATTATTATTTTTATAGAGAAACATGTAGTTTTAATGGATTGAGGCTGTTGCGTGACCTGTTTGGTATGAGATCTGGTATAAAATTAATTAGAAATATGTATCAGCAAAAGTTGTTAGGCGATGACATATTTAATGAGTAATTTCGGAATACGAGATCGTAAAAATATCCGAACTTTTGCGTCGGAGTTACACACTCACCTCGGTCTGGGTCTCCATGCTTCTTCGAATTGGCAACTTTTTGGTAGAGTCGGGTCTATTCAGCGGGGGCTTTTAGGGAAATCCCTTAGGCTTTCGTGAGGTAACTGCAAAATGAAGGCAACGGAGATGTGGGTGAAGCGAACTTGCCAGAAAGCCAGCCAGACGAACAAGTGGAGGAAGCAAATCTCCGACTGAAAAGATGAACAAGTTCAAATTAGTTGGGACTCCAAATTCTTTGTGTTTTCTTTATTCTCCACTATTTTTTCTCTACTCATTTAGAGAGAAATATTTTTCATGGGAATATTTCCAAAAATCACGAAATGCGACGGAAAAGTTAATGCGGAGGTCCGCAACTTCTACCGCGCGTTTAAACTTCTATCATCTGTTGGATACCTCTCTAACTCATAATTCAACTTGTTCGTGTCTACCTCTCTCCTGCTTTTCATAATTCGTATTGAATCTCTTGCCAGTCTGACTCCGGTATATTATCCCTGGAATATATTTCTCCGTATCTCGCGTATGTCACGTTATTATATCTTGAAAAAATATGTTGAACAAACTCGTTGGATCTTTGGTATCGAGAAATTTGATTGCTTATTAGCAGTGTCGCGTTCTGTAAAGGGAAACTTTTGATCACCTACGACTTTGGACTTTCTACTGTAGTAAGGAGAACAATGTTTCTCTGAGTATTACGGTCTGTACGTGAAGTTGTTACCAGACAACGTGTTTATTCGTAACTTTTGTAAATCGAAGTTATTCGTAAATAAAATTGAAGTTTTATCATTTTGAACTTCAGGTGCGTAGTAGGATTGTTTTACGAAGAAGTATGGACACTTTTCGATGAGCCTGAAGTTTGCATCGACGCAATGCCACGAAATGAAAAAAAGAAATGTTCCGTTACTTTTTTTTCGAATTTTTTTTCCGTTATTTGCCTCTTGCCTCGTTGGACCTTACGAATGGATTCGTAAAATCAAAAAGTGACGAATCATTTTTGTATTTTTTTTTTTTTTTCATTTCATTTCGTGGCATTGCGTCGATGCAAACTTCAGGCTCATATTTTTCATGACAGAATTAACGAGGACTGGGATGTTGTATAAGTGCTGATCCAACGCGATGTTTTGCTTGCTATTACGAGGAAGCTTTCTGTAGCAGAAAACTACATTTATTCCATCTGCAGTAACAAATTGGAACGGTAGAGGAAGGCGAAACAAGCTCAATCCGTTATTTGTCACAAACACGCTCATTTTTCTTCGCTCCATTATTTTCAACGGTCCACGCGACTTTTCCTCGACGAGGTCATTGGAATTTTAATTTAGATGTAAGAGAAAACACACGCGCGTTGCCTCGACCTCATAAAATCGTAACGTCACTTGTTCACGATCACTGTTTTTCTAACTGATCGATTGGAACTTTATGAAACGATAGAGAAAACACACATGAACGTGCAAGTTTCAATGCTTCGATGGAATTTCGTTGTATTTTGGTCATTACGTGACAGAACGTTCTGACCCCGGGCCCGAGGGTGCATCGGTGGCTTAGCAGTGGACAATTCGTAGCACGATCAGATATATTTTGCCGGAAACTGGATCGAAGCATCGACGCAACGTCCAATTTAATGACAAACCGAAGCTTTCCCCTACAAACTAACGTGTGTGGCACTCGGAATAGCTTTTTGCCGAGTGAAGATTGTCCATACTTTTTTCAAGGAGAACGAATCTATATGCGCGCTTGGAATTTATCGTCGAATTTCCGTAATACTCGTGAGGCGATGCAACGGGCGTGAAACTGCTTTAACAGGCAGATTTTTCAAGCTCCAAACCGCATTCGAATCGGGAGCAGAAAACGAGGAACAATAATAACAGTACCAGGTACAAAATGCATGTAAAAAAACGATGGAACGTAACATATGGGATTGCCATTTTATCTTCTACGATATATCACGATCCATAGATAGAGATCTATTCTACGTATTTCCGAATGTTCCGAGCCCAGGCTACGATTGAAAATAACCTCATCACTTCCCCGGTGATGGTCCGTCGATAATATCGATCGAAAGGATAACATTTGACATTTTAATGTACTTTAATCCTTCGAACCATAAGCTGATAATCATGCCCAGAATATTTAGATTATCTGGTTCATTCTTAATGATCCGCGCACACGCGAAAAAGTAGCGTCAAACGAAGGATTATTGATGACTTAAAATGAATATTGCATCGGCAAACAGAAGGCAGAATATAAAACGGAATAATTGTACAAAATAATTATGAATGAAATTGACAATGTTTTCCTTTCATATTCGGACACGTAATTCGGGTATTTTTATTCTTTGAAAAACTTTTGACGTTTGCGGATAATTGACAGTGACTTTCCCTCGAATTAGCACAAACGAGCGCGTTGTTCCTGATTTAGATATGGTGAAAAACAATGAGACAGTTTATGCCACACAAAGATCTTCGTCGAAGATTGTTTTTGTTTGAAAACCGACGTGCGGCAAGGTCCAGAATTAAAAGGCGATTTTCACCGAAAATATACAAGGGACGACGATAAGTGGCGTCAGCAATGACGCATGAATCATTTTGTTCTCGGCGTGTGCTGGCCACATGTGCATCAACGATGAGAACAACGATCCGAGTGTTTATCGACACTCACTCGCGCGAAATCCCTGCTGCACTCTATTCAATGCATCAAGGATGAGTTCCGAGGGCGAACAGAATCTGCTGCGAATAAAATATTGACGACTTCGGACCGCGTTTTCGCACGGAGACGAGAAAATCTTTCTTTCCCTCTCCCTCTCGCTCGCCGTAACACACCCACGTACTTACTGAAACATGCGGATGCCAACTTTTTTCTACATCGATCGATTATCGAGAAAGCATGACGTCAGAAAACTCACGTATCGGTATATACGCTTAAGAAAGTATCAGGCGAACTCGCGCATCTCAATAAATCGGTAAACATTGATGAGGAATGAAAGAAAACTATTTTCTTCGCTTCCTTTCGTTTATCATCTGAGTGACGTTGAGCCGCGAGACTCAATCCAACATTAACTTGATTTGGAACGAAATTCCTCGCAAAACAGGCCAACGAGTGTTTCCCCACCGTCAATTCTATCAACAGAATTTACACCTCGAGCTTTGTTCGGTGTCTCAAACAATTTCTTTGTCGTTTTATTTTTCCCAGCTTCCTGAAAGTACGGATAAAAATCCGTGAGAGAATGTGAAATCCAGAAATGTGAGAATTTTTTTTTTAAGACCTCCGTTACGATGGCGATCTCGAATATGCAGAATAGCAATGACAAAAACCGCACGAAAAGCTGGCCAGAAGCACGTTGGTCCGAGGAATTTTAATCTTCAATTAATTCTCAATGGAATACCAGAAGCTATAACACGTTTTTCTATTCAGCACCATGCGGATGCATTTTTTCTCGCAATTACAAAAAGCAGTAAAAGGAACTTTTGTTAATAATCACGCTGTTTGTTTTGGCGAATTAGAAAAAAAAACAAGAAAAACTAGTAGTAAGCTCGTCTAATCCACCGCGAGGAAGTGTCATGTTATCGCGGTTTATCGCATGTCACTACAAACGTAACAACACGAGCAAGAAATGATTTCACTTCGTGCAGAGTTTGCAAAACGTGGTTCGAAATACTAGAAAACGTGCTTTTTCGTATACATTTCTACTTTCTCGCTTTTTCATTCTGGTAACGTGGATAAAATTCAACTGCAAGAGAAAGAGGAGTGTACGACTTTCGGCGACACTATGACAAGGACATTATTTATTTGTTTGGAAAAAACAAAACGTGGTAAAGTTTTGAGATATATCATGCGGATAGGTTAAAAAAAAAATGAGAGTCTTTGTATTCCATAATCGCGGATGGAGCATTGCCAAACGTGAGCTGGAACGACATCCCAACAAACATCCTCGATCCGATTATATTCAACCGTGCCACGTTCCAATTAATAAAAAATAAAAAATGAAAAGTCGATTTCTCATTAATCGACTGTTTGAGCAAATCCATACATAAACGAGTGTAATGTCTCTTGAGATTATGAGCAAAATACAAAACTATGTGAAGCATTTAAAGTGAAATAAGCAAAAAAATCCTCATGGATATCATTCGTTTCTTTTATTCAAGATTTATAGCCCCTTGGGGTTATTTCCTACTCGGGATCGAAAGATGGCACGATATATATTGGAGAACGACTCGAGGGTATTGACAAAGAAGGGAATTCCATGAGAAAACTGTTGCATCTACGACACGAGCATCTGAAACGCATCCTGAGACTCGAGTGTCGATATCAATGTTCGATAAATAGTTGGATTGAAAAAACACTTATTGGAAAAAGAATATAGTCAATAAAATTATTTTCCGAGCATATGAAATGTATCGTTTGGCAAAATCCGAGGATGGCATTGAAGCCGAACTTTCAAGATTGAGATTTAGGTCAATGATGAATACATCGCTGACCTCGACAAATTTATTCTCGTTTTTGCGAATATGCAATAGCAGAACTTTTCACAGAGCAGATATAGGAAAGTGAGCTTTTCGTTCGTTTCCCTAAGAGATATACCGAGTTCCTTTTACACGTTCCTCTCCCACGAGACGGAGTAAATATTTACAGCATCACTGGGTGAAACGCTGAGAGAGTGGGTGCACTGCAGCGCGTGAATCTTGTATCGAAGAGCATCTATACGTTCAAACTTCAACACGAAACCGGCAAGTTTTCATCGTGAATAAGATTCAAGCGGAAAATCAGATCTCGCGAGCTGGAACTTGGGTATATTCACTTGTCGATGATTTCGTGTACTGCTTATGCATGTACTTTGGCTGTCCAAAGTGTATTTGTTCATTTTGACCAATCACCATGAAATTATGTCTAAAAAAATGTACGTAAGGCGCCTGGGCCGAGAAATCTTTCGAATTTGGTTCAACGATAACGCGGTGACGGTTTTTTAATTTTTTAAAATCAAACCAAAAAATGAATCCGTTCCTCGAGTTTCCGTCGAGCCAGACAAAAAAGTAAGAATGGAGTAACAAACCTTCGGCAACTTGAATTCGGATGAAACTGTCCGAAAACCAATAAAGTAGGACAGGCCACGTAATTAGCGGCGAACGTCATAACATATGATGTATTTAAAAGGGTATTTATGTGATTACGACCCTTAGGCTGGGGTCACAAGGGAGACTGCTTTGGGAATGCAGCATAAACTATAGCGTACGACTTATACGCAGCAAGTTCACGCATACGATGCTTAACTCGTTATTTCGCGAAAATGCTACACGAAATTTGATGAATAAATGAACATGTCGAGTTTTCGTTTGTATTTGCTTTATTCATAACACCATAGCACACGGTACTTGTATATTTAGTCGTCAACAGCAAGCACCGTCATACTTCGCAATGGTACACTTGCCTGCGCAATAAATTATTATTTAGGTCGCAAACGTACGATGGGGTTTATGACCATAAAGACAAGTTCAAGGCTGATAGACGGATATTCTTATGGTATTTTTTCATACGTCTATTGTCCATGATTACGTTGGCTACTGTCCACTTATATATAGATTTACGGTACGCTCTCGCTTCGTTCATTGGATCAGCCTTGCAACTCGGAGCGATGAATATATTTCATTATTGCTTCGAGTCGGCACGACTCGCAATGGCAAAATAGAACATGGAGCAGTGCGTAGAAGCAAGCAAGAGAGACTGACGGCGAGAGGGAAGGAGAGAGAGACAGGAAGAGACGATATAGGACAGACAGATAAACGAAGTGAGATAAAAAGAAGTAGGTAATGCAGCAACAAAGCAGTTTTTCTCTTGTAATGTAACTGTACGTCACATTTTATTATTTCAAGACGGATATGGTGTGTGACAGTATGCGTTCGTGCAATATGCAATTGGCATTTGTGCCGTTCCAACCAAGAGAGAAACTGCATTTTACAACCGCAGGATCGTTCAGCCAGCAGATGTCTTGCCTCCTTTTTTTCGATGAATTTTGCATTCAGCAAAAAATTAGGACCCCCGACAGAATCACCAACTTTGTTGCGAGATTTTTTTACAAACGCAAACCGATATCGTGTCGTCCGAAACCGCAGGTTTCAAGGACTGGAGAGATTTCGTCCTCGAACTGACAGGCGAAAATAAATATGAGATTTACGGAGTTTGGAGTCTGGAGTTTGCATCGACGCGATGCCACGAAATAAAATTAAAAAAAAAAAGAAATTAAAAAAATGATTCGTCACGTTTTTATTTGACGAATGCATTCGTGAAGTCCAAAAAAAGAAGGAGGCGAATTGAGAAAAGAAAATTCGAGAAAAAAAGTGACGAATAATTTTCTTTTTTTTGTTTCATTCCGTGGCATTGCGTCGATGCAAACTTCAGGCTCATCCACAAAGACGATTTTTTTTATCAAAGGATGTAGACGCTCCATTCGCACCAATCGGCAAAATTGTTCCAACGAAAATTCTGCCAAAGGCAATGAGTCGGTGAATTTTTACAGCCGAAAATTCCTCATCTGCTTGAAACAGAAGCGTGAATTTCGTATGTGCAATCTTCCGGAACATCTCCCGAGGTGGGGAAACAGAATAGGGTGAATAAGGGATAAGTCGATCGACGCGCATCGATATCAGCCCACGATGCAGGAAGAACTCCTGGATAAAAAAGAGGAAGCTCACTCAGTTCGAACGTTCGTACACGTTCCACAGCCTTTGATGCGCTCTCCTGCGGATGAATCGAGGTTGGGGGAAAAAAACGACGAAAAACAAGCGGAAAATTTTCCCCGGGCCTTTGACACTTCACTGCAGCCATAACTATGCTTCCTACTACCCTCCACCCTGGTCTTAAACGTTTTTCCTTGCGTCGCTTTATTTGTCTCACCCTAATCTACTCTGAACAACTGAAGAGTTTCATGAGGTGACACGACCGAAGGAATAAGTAAGTTTTCCTTATTACTCGATAAAAGATGCAAAAAAAAAAATTTGAACAACGTCCAATTCTTGAGAGACCGTCATTCGTACGAAAATTTCGAAACCACGCGAACGAAATTGGCGTCAACATTTTTTCCGATTCCTATTATTAAATAAAAAATCATGAAAAGACGTCAATGGGTCCAGAAAGTTAAGGCTGAATTATGCAGAAGGGTAGGCGATCCTGAGGAAAATAATTATCGCGGAATGAATGAGCTACTTCGAATAAGAATAAAGAGATAACGACGCTGAGCGAGAAGTCCACGTGGAAAGAAAATGATTTTTTTTAAGGGTGCACTTTGCCACGCGTCGTTGTGGACGAGATGAATATTGATGATCGTAACGCGTTTTAAACGCCGGCTATTCACGAATCCGAAGCCTTCGGACCAAGCTGCGTCTAAAATGGTCCACGTATTTTTTATTTTTCGTGCTGACCGAATTCCTGGAGCTCCGCTATCTATTTTTACGTCCTATTGGACAAAGTTTTTTTGGACCTTGTTTGAGGTGCCAACTTGCAAATAGAAGTATGAAAAACCAATGAAGTTTCAGACTGAAAGAATGAAAAAAAAAAGAGGATTTTCTTTGCATCCGACGAAAAGGATATCGCGAGAGTTAAATATAAGTAGAGAATCATCGATCGGGGCACGAATGGAAACTTTTTCGAAACACTTTCGAAACGAACAATGCAAGTTTCTCTCCCGACGGACACGTCTCAATTTTTTGTTTTTTTTTGTTTTTTCTCCCTCTCCAACAAAGTCTCGTGGAAAATACAGTTTTGTATGAATATTTGACGCTTCAAGACTCTAATATATTCAGAGAGTGTAATATAAAAAAAGGCAGCAGCGTATGCATGGAGAGAGAATGTACAATTCAACTTAGTCTGCATGTTCTCCTACCGTTTCATTAAAAACGAATCTAGTTTCAAGAGGTTTACTCGCAAATGACTCGCAAAACACACGACGCAATGAAATATAAAACTTTTCAAAATTTGTACGAACGAACAGACCCGGGGCTTGACATATTCACAGCACAATAACTCAACATTGCTCTCGTAACACATTTATTCATATTTCATTTTGGTAACGCGCTCATGAAGAAACTCTAAAACGTTTCTTTCAAATTTCCTCATTTTTTACGGACAGTCGGTAATTCGAAATCATTTTCAAATCCGGATGCAGAAAAATTCTTAACAGCGCACTAGGACTTCATTGTCTTTATTGCGGAAATATGCACGATCCCTGCACCGAATCACAATCTGCACGGAGCCGATACGTGGTTAATGCGTGGGAAGTGAAAAAAAAAAAAAAAAAACACATTTTTTTATCGATCTCTCGTTGCCCCAAGCAGGCTAATAGTTGGCTCTGGCCTCATGAACATTTACGCGTCAAAAAAGTGCAAAAACTTGGGAGTAAATATCACGGGTTTTCCCGTCCAGAAAGAACAGCGAGGAAAGAAGTTTTTCATGACACTAACGATGTCTGGATCACCATACGGAGCGAAATAAATGACTACGAAAATAATTCAACACGCTACGCAGACTTCAGTGAATATACACTATGTATGCATAAGTGTCTTTGCGCAAAGATGTTGGAGGGCGCGGAATAATTCATACGTGCCAGGATTATCTTTATTCGTATATACATGATGAAAATGTAAAGAGAAAAAAAATTAGCCAAGGGTCGAGAGTTTACCAGAAAAGATACCAAAATGCCTATAAAATTGGCGAGCTGAGTTGAAAAGAGAAAATTGCTATTGAACAGCTAAAGTTTTTCCGGATACTGGTCCGCAAAAAATGTGCTTCGATATCTCGGGTACATCGACCCAAAACGTCAAAAGACCAGGCCGTAACGACGCACGAGAAAAAATGATCATTCATTTTATTTCATAGAAATTCATATGAACCCGTGCTCATAAGTTTTCTTGCCCGTGCGCATTTTTTATAACCATGAGACTTAAATATATCGGAAAGAACCCTCGGCCTTTCACCCCAACAGATAACACCGTTCCTGCAACGTCATCCATCTCGTAGAGTCACTGTTTTCCCCAAGATACGATCGTCTGTTTGAGGCTCCGGTGACCGAGTCGACGAAAGTCGAATCTCAGAATTTGCTCATTGCAGTTTCCACCTTTTCTGATTCTAATTTTATCGGGATCCGAGTGTAGAGACATGATTTTTTACTTCATCGTCTTCCTACGAGCGAGTAACTTTTTATGAGACGGAGAAAGACATCGACCTTCTTCACCACTGTCTACGTTACTAGACTCTGGGGAAGGAGGATCCTTCAGCTCTTTTTCAATTAATTTTGTGCTTACTTTTCATTAGCTCCTTTCTGGTATGAAGATCTAGTGAGAACTACGATCCTATTACCATTTTTATCTCGATAAACCAACGGAAATGAATTCAAAGAAAAAGAGAAAAAAGTTTGACAGCAAATTTCGTAAAACAGCATGAATTTTTTTACAACGAGCTGGAAATGAGAAGAGTTATTGAATTCAAAAGAATTCATCCCTTTTTTGATGCCTCGTAACGGTCAGGAGAATCCGCAAAGGTTAATATCTCCGTAAAATTCCACAGTGTATTACGATAAAAATAGAGTAGAGCATGAAATACGAGAAGAGATTTAGTAAACACGCGATGCAGTATTATCGGCCGATGTATATAGTGGGGATGTATTTTGAGTGACGATGTGTATATGGTAAAGGCGAACGCGCGTAGACATTATCCAGAAATTCGACATCAATTAATTTCACCAGGAAGGCAGGCATTAAAAGGGAAGGAAAAGAAAGAAGCAAAAGGGATCAAGAATACAGCGTGATTTTAACGGCATCGTTGCACGATAGAGATAAGGCAGTATATGGAAATTTCATTGCAAACAGAGCTCCACTAGCAATATAAACGATAAAACATTGCAAGTTCTATTACAGCAATCCCTATAAAACGTGTGTTTGCATAATGTGTTCGCATGCGTGTGAAAAAAAAAAAAAAAAAAAAACAAAAATTGCTCAACTGTGAAAGTGTGAGGGCGCGTGTTCGGAGGAAATCATTGTCGTCATATGACTTCGAGAACGAGAACGTTGCAAAGCTATAGCGTGCAAGTCCAATAAAAGCCCAGGCTGTCGTGATGCGGCTCAAGAAATGGGAGAAAGAGCATCGACGTGAAGTTACAGAATGCAATGACTGTTCTGTGCCCCGGTCATGTAACTGTGAAACCTTATGAACGCTGTCGACTAGATTGACGAGATGTTTTAATTAATCTTTTCCGTATCGATGCACATAATGAACTTTCTTCCACAGGTTTGAAAACTTTTTGCCCTGGCAAGACAATCTCGATCGTATGGGGAATTAAAAATGGAATAAAAGTGAAGAAAAGAGGCAAGAGGAATTGTGAGCAACCCTTCGGCGGGTCTGCCAAGAATTCAGTAATGGATTTTTAGATTAACGAGATATTAAAATCGCCGAGTGTGTGACTCTTCAATTACGTGTGTGGAATGCCTCATAGCACGACGAGAAATATAAGCTCGCGTGACATCTGCTTCTCGTCTACAGGCTAAAAGGGCTTTGCAACGAAGCGGAACGACGACGCCGACCACCATACGAAGCTGCAGGTTCATATATAAAAGTACGGGCAATATAAACCATTATTGATCTCTCACATACTCGCCAGAAGTTAAGAATGGCATCGATGTTAGACGTGCAATAAGTATTCAAGTTCCGCATGTACGGGCATATATAGCTCACGGTGTTTGCAGATATTTTTGTATAGAAACAAGAAGGTGTCGCGCGTTTTTCTTCGATCCATATATAATGATTGAATGCTATCGGAGTACCGGGAAGAACACACAACATTTCCGAACGGTGGCACTTCCCCACGAATTCACGTTACGTAAATCTATTCTGTAACGAGCCTCAAGTTTGCATCGACGCAGTGGCACGATATTAAAAAAAAAAAAATTTTAATTCAAAAAATAATTTGTCGCTTTTTTAGTTTACAAATTCATTGGTGAGGTCCAAAAAAGGAAAGAGGCAAATTAAGAAAAGAAAGTTCGAAAAAAAAAGTGTAAATAATTTTCTTTATTTTTCATTTCGTGGCATTGCGTCGATGCAAACTTCAGGCTCATATTCTACATGCTAATCTATAAACTAATACCTCACCGATAATTCGCTCAGTTTCCTACAACTCTCCAACCAAATTATTCCCAATCAGTGAAATTTTCATTAATAATCGTTGTCGATTGTCCTTTTATGTATAAATTATTGTGTGCATGATAAAATAATTATAAGACTAGATGACGTCGAATATTAAAAGATTGCTGATTAAACGACAAGAAAAAATATCAAAGCGACCGCGTAATATGTGCGTTCGTATAAACCTCGAAAAATCCAGGTCAACAACAAAAAGTGTTCGAAGAAAATGGCAGAATTTCTTCTTGTTTTATTCATTCTGTCGTCGCTGCAATTCTCGGGGGATGAATAATAGTAAATCCTTCCAGTCATTGGCGACAAAAAAAAATGATAAGAATGCACGTAAAAAAATGTTGCATGGCCTCATTTATCGACGAGAGGAAAAAGTTGCTTTCGATGCTTACAATGTGGGCGAACACGCGGAAATTCGTTTTTTTTTAAATTATTAATCTAGTTCACTGAACCGGAAGTGATATTGATTCGAAGACCCGGACCAATGTGTGCATTAAAGACACTGTGGGGCGAATTTATGAAACGATAATGCGATAGTTATAATGTGGATCTCGCGATTCTTCGGCTGGATTGTCGGACCAGCGCTCTTCGCTGAATAATTTGATTCGGGAAAAGCGTAATTGTTCATTATGCTGGGAACCGTATTGTAGAAAAAAACAATGGAGTAATTATTGGAAACTGCGCTCTCAGCCAGAATCGAACGAAAATTTCCCGTTCTCACTAAAACCAGTTACCAACCTTCGCAAACGTCGTATGACGCGTCTAAATTGATGAAAACAATTTTTCATCAGTCGTATCAATTGTTAATGACATGACGTCCTTCGTTGACATCATCTTGTTGACAATAACAACGATATTCATAAGCAAAGCCTGATAAATATTCATGAATATTTTTATACCGTGAAAATAGAGGAAATGCTGTCGATCGGGATTACGAAAATTCACCGTGTCATGGTTATGAAATTTTTCGTTAAATCCTCGAGATAAAAGCAGAAACAAAGTGAACCAGAGGAAATATCCGATTGAGCGTTTATCGGAGGATTTTTCGAATCCAGAATAAAGCGCCCACCGTTAACAGCAAATCGCCACGTTTCGTTTTCGCGTTTTGTCTTTTACACAATGCCGCATGTGAGCGAAGAAAGTGGAATTCGATTCTGATGTAAAAACGGGTAGCCCTTGGGCAAAACCTGGGATGGTGATAGCAAGGAAAAGCCTCCGACTAAAAATGTAGAACGGAGTAAAATAAAAAGCATTCGGATAAGCAAAAGGGCAAAAGTAAAAACGGACGAGGTAACAGAATTGATGAACCGACAAGATTCTCATCCCCGAGGCATCGCAACGGAAATGAGAGACCGCATCAGTCAGTCGAACGAAAACAAGTTTGTCATTTATGTGCAAATCATTCGGAGCTGTGCGTGTGAGAGAATGCGTTAATATAAATAAATAAAAAACCAATATCAACTGAAACGACGTCTCTGCATATGTGTCGAAAAAAAAAAAAAAAACGAGAACAAAAGGTTCAAAGTTTCCTCCGCAATTTTGTAAAGCGAATGCTGTGTGCTCTGGTTCAAATGCAAATACATTCCTTCAATACCCACGATGCAACGTCTACATATTTATGCGAATAAGTTTAACGTGTATAGAATTTATTTAAAATGGATGCTCTTATTGCCAGTCATTACGTGTATTTCAAATAATCCACGTACACCACTTCACGTGATGAGAATAAAATACTTAATTAAGAGAGCTTTATCGATGCTGTAAACAAAAGATCGTTCACGTGAGTTGGCGTGTGATGAAAAATAATTATTAACGGCAAAGAATCATTAATTACTGTCACAAACGTTCTACCTGAACCATACGAATTAATACAAACTTTAATTTATGCACAAGTGCATTCGTTTGCAACTTTTGTTGGCGAGAAATAAGTACAAGAACATCGAAACATTCGCTGCTTGGCTTCTCGTCGACTCATCCATTGGTTACTCGATAAATTATCTCGACGATCAGGAAAAAAAAGGAGGAAATACCATTGCACTATGACGAGTGACGAAAATCTCATTGAATCACAATGGAAATCGAATTGCCTGTCGGTCGAACAGGATACTTTGGATAGAAAGAAAAGATTTCTTCGGAAACGAGTTGGACAATCGTTCTAATGGCAAAATCTCGAAGGCATAAAAACGAAGACTTACCAGTCGAGGATACGAATGTTACGAAGAAGCAAAATAGACGCGATTCGGTCTGTCACAATTGCCGCTCAATCTTTTATCTCTCCAATTAATCCGGCATTACTTTTCCCCTATAAAAACGTGCTCAACTCACAATAGCCAAGTGCAAACACGCTAATTGAAAGCATATGAAGTTTGTCACGTTCCCGATTGATTTAATCATCTTATCGTTATCGCGCGCCCGACATACCGCGGTTACTCCCTAATTTTGTAATTGTGTCGATGGAAAAAGCGCTGCTTTAGCGAAAGCGATTCAGCCGGCGCGAACACTCGAGAATATTTTCATCTGTCAACGTCCTAGGGCTACGAAGAATCGAATGTCATCAACTCTCTGGTATTAACTAAATGTTTATGCACTCTGTAACGACTATTGGAAACCGACAAAAGTGTTGCTTCGAGATATTTAAATATGCCCTTGTCGCTACAGCTAATTCGCAATGTCACAATTCTTTGATCAAACTGTCACGAAGTAGCGGCACGACAAACACTCTACTTTTCGAATTAATTCGTTAAAACATCTGTTTGCATAATTCACAGTGCAAAACTTCACTGTTATCGTAGAAGATTCCCGTTAGAATTTTTTGAGAAAAATTGAAAGGAACCTCGAAGGTTAGACCAAAGTTAATTTTATTTTTCGTCAGCAAAGTTGGCGGGAAATGAGTTTTTGATTTTTACTCTAAATGTCTACGATTTAGTTGACCCTCTGGAGAGTTTGTGATTTAAAAAAGTTGATTACTTCGTCAAGATCGAAAGATGTCTCTGGTCTTGTGCCTTATTTGTTTTTCTTCGTAGTTCACAAACGCATGCTTTTAGCTTTTCCTTTTCGATGTAAGTTTCAAACTTTTCCCCGGCATCTTTCATGTACGAGCAAGTGTTTGTAATGCACGCGGCCAACTGGACTCAAGTTGAACCGAGAAGCTCGAGAGAAGCGTGCTATTTAGCTGGAGGCGCGCGCAAACGCTAAAAACTACTTCTTGACGCAGGCGCGACGATTTTCACGAGCATAAACTTTAACTTTGAACGTTGATGCATCGAAAGGAAAGAAAATAGTTAAGATAAAGCTGATTGCCGATTATTTAGTCAGGACGAAGCAAAATGATTTATTATTAAGGGAAAATTCGAAAAATAATTCGTACAGTCTTGACGGTGAGATCGGCGACTCGAAAACCGAGCTCGAAAGGTGAATTTATCTTTGAAGAAGAAAGCAAACATGTAACTACACCATGAGAACTTGAACGATGTACTGAACCACCAAAATTCTGTTTCGAAACAACTGTCACGAGTCTCATCTTCACTATACGTATGCTAAGAGTTATATGGCCGATGCAGCACCCTCGGCAATGAGCTTGTGCTTATTTATAGCATAAGAAAAGTTTGATAAATGAAACCGGAAATTAACTCGCTCCGAGAAGACGGAAACGACTATCGTAGAGGGTTACCACATATAAATCTTGTTATTGCTATTGTACACGACATGAGCGATAATTGTTTGTCTGTTTATTTGTACACGCGACGGGTAATGATGGGAACACCATTCAACCAATTTTCATACATTTAGCACGGAAAGAAAACTTAAACTCTTCTCAAAACAAAGAATGGAAAAAATTGAAACAAAAGGCGGAAATTCTCGTACGAAATGAATTCACGGACTATTCGTGTGAATGGAAAAAAATCTCAAAAAGCCATTCTTGTGTTTGCTTTCTTAATATTCGAGAATATTTCCACTCGAATTCCGACAAATTTCCATTTTTTTTTTCAAAAATGACCGAATTTCATTCCAAATGGAAATTCAATTGTTCCAGTAACTGTTCGTACTGATAAAGAACAGAAGAGGCACAGTCTATCGTACAATTTCATTGTCAAAAAAATTGAAGACGCTCCCGGAGCCGAATCACCAAAATCGTAACTTATTGGCAAGTTCGAAGGAATTTGGGTTAACGAAATTTGGAGTAACGAAAATATACAGGGCCACGAGCATGACGAAAGCGTCGAAGTCGACAACCACGGAATCACGTGCAGTCCAATCGATTCCGAAAACTCCGTACCATTATATTTCGATGAAAATAAGGTTAACGCCTGAAGCTCGGAAATTGGATTGCGCACTTACTGCCCGCCGGAATTTCCATAGGAAAAGCTATGCCCGGCCGCTATGTTTGCTGGATGAGAACGGTTGTGCGTGGGAGAAAAAAGGAAGATAAAAAAAAACGAACAGAAATGCATACCACACACAGCAACCTCAGGCTACAGTAAATCTTTGTATGGTCATACAGGAATATCACTTTCATGGCAAATTGCTTTCTGCACGAAAAAAAATTGGCTGTTTTGGAGCTGAAAAAAAAAATTCAATTCCATCGTGACTAAATGAAATTTCTTAACTTAGTTACCCAACGAACGTAAACATTAATGCAATACTCAATGACACTTGGTCGATATTGCATTATTTTTCTTTTTTATTTCCATTCAACTCGCTCATAGCGGCGTGGAGATTGAGTGGCTGTTCATATACTACGGTGGATGACTTTAACGAGAGTGGTATTTCACCGAGCTCTCTTATTAACTTGAATTGGAGATGTGGATCAACTGGAGCCGGCTGAGAGAGGAAGAGAGAGACAGCGAGGGAACGAAAGAACAGAGAGCAAAAAGAAAGAGAAGGGCGAGAGCGAGGGCGAGATAAATATAAAAACTACCTAAATTGTAAACTAAATGTTGCATGAAATGCTAACCAGACGATCACTGACTGAAGGTCGTCGCAAAAATGGCGCGTCTTTTACACCCGGACGGCAGAAACATCTCAAGACGCGTTTCAAGCAATCTCCTATAATATCTTGTCACCGAAATGTAGGAAAAAGACATTTACAAAACTTTGTTCTAAGGATTTTCATCATTTTTTCTGGCTCAGATGTGAGAATTAAATTCTGATTATTAAAACGATCGAAGGAACTAACTTTTACGATGACAGGTCCAGTGCAAGGTGCACGCGACAGCTACAAGTGCATGCAGCCGTAACTTGTACTATATATCGAAGTTGCAAAGTTTTCATGAGAATGAAATAAATTTTTGTCGTTATAAGAAAAAAAAAAACGTTTCATTTTAAAAAACGGTTTACCTTCAATGTTGTAGAAATTGTCTCAACTTCCAGATTCCACTCCAATCGTGTTCTGCAACGATAATTCATAAAATAGTGCCCTGTGGACGGGAATTACTGGTTGGGAAGCTCGCGCTGGCATCCAACTTCGGTTGAGCCCGATAGATAATAATTTAGTGGCAGATTCTCATCGCGCCAATACCATAAGCCGTTATTAATATTAAACAAGCTCGGCTCGTGGCGCGCGGAAATATTTACCGATCGTTGTTAAAAAGATGTCTCTATACTTCATTATCGATTGCCGATCAAGGCTCACCCGAGGCCTGCCTCAACTGTCCGGAGTGCCGAGCGGGCCAGACTATCGTACGTCGGTAACTACACGATCGTCTGTTGCCAGCAGATGGGATATGGCATTCCCAAAATAACTTGATAAGAATGAGCAACTATGCGGCAGAGCTCACACTATCCAGAGCATCCTCTACTTTATCGACTGAGTTTAAAAAATTCGAAATATCTAGAATGAATCCAGCGATTATTCATTCGAAGTGTTTATAAAAAACGAATTGCTTTCTGCATTTTTCCGTCCGAAAAACAAAGAGTCGTAATTATCACGACCGCGATGACAAAGCCCAAAAAATAAAATCTTCGGCTGATTTTTGCTCCAATTTTTCAAATGACAGAATTTTCTATTCAAGAAACAAAATTTTTCAATCGATAAGAATTATTTAAAAATGTGAAAGGAATTTCAACATTTTATATTCAATCAACTTTAATAAAAGTGTAACAAATTCTGGCCAGAACTTAATTATTGATTATGTCATGATACAATGAAATAAGATGGGCGTATCGTATCGAAAAACGTATGAAATACCGCGTGCAGGTCTGTCCGCGATAATTCAACTCACAAATACCAACCACACTCCAAAAAGCACAAATAGCATATGAATTTAATCTCTCAAAGTATGTCAATTAATACACGTGAAAATAATTCATTTGCGATCTTTGAAAAAGAGAACAAATAATTAAAAATCCGTAAGCAACAATAACTACATGATAAGGACTAAAATTGTGAAACCAAAAATAGTCGGCAACGAAAATAAATGAAAACGTAACGGAGACAATTTAATGAGCGCGATTTACCTTTGTAGATCTTTGAGCCACAAGAAAATACTAATCGAGCTCTGGGACCGAAATCATGTGAATTTTAATCAAATATGATTTTTATTTAATTTGATTTCGCACCATTCCGGAAGTGTACTCGTCGCAATTCGTTGCCACGAATTTTCCCAGAGACAATTAAGACTATAGATATATGAGAAACTTTGTTTAGAAGTCCTTGTCTTCAAGGTAGCTCATCTCAAGTCCCCTTACCTGCATTTCCGTGCTTTATGTACAGAAGAGAAAAGATGAGTGTCGTCGGCTCGAGGGCATGCGGCTTTTTCGCCAAAATTCTCAATGCCCAAGTGCCTGTCCCGTACGATGTGACCAAGTTATAGACATAGAGTAGCGTAGAGATCAGTATATTGGCGTTATTTCCGGCAACGAAAACACACTGCGGCGAGGATACAATAGCCTCGAAATCTGACACTCCTTGTTTTTATTAAATATTCACAAGCTGGATGGAGACATACAACAAAATTGAATTTGCGAACGTAATAGGACGCAGAAAAGACGTTCGTTCTCTTTCTCCACGAGTGAAGCTGTTACTACAAACTATATTACACGTCGTACGTTGTAATGAGTGCACGCGAGCCTGCGGATGACAAGGCGTCGCAGTTAAAATGTACCTTGTCACGTTGGGTGTTGCACAGTGTGGAATATGAAATATAATTCACAAAGACACAACCACAGGAATGGCTGATGCGTATGAAAATCCGGTCTAGGGACAGGGAGACGGGAAAATAATGGGGTTGACGTGATGGAATGAAAATGATACGCCTGCAGAATATACGCAGGAACTACGAAGAAATTTGAAAAATCGTCAGTTACAAATTAACGATTAGAACTCTGCAGTTAAGGCGTAAGGGTCCAATGAGCTTGAAGTTTGCATCGACGCAATGCCACGGAATGAAAAAAAAAAAAAATGATTCGTCACTTTTTTATTTACCGAATGCATTCGTGAGGTCCAAAAAAGGCAAGAGGCAAATGAAGGAAAAAAAATCGAAAAAAAAGTGAGGAATCATTTTTTTTTTCTTTTTCATTTCGTGGAATTGCGTCGATGCAAACTTCAGGCTCATAGGATCCAGCGGAATTGGTGATAATTTCATAAATGTTAATGATTTCTACAAGAAAACCTACGCTCTGAATGAAATTTGAATTATGATTTTGACGTTTGCAACGTTGAGATCCAACGAAAAATCCTTTTCCCATGAATTATTTATTGAATTTTTGGAATTATCGCCATTTTTCGTGTCGATTTATTTCTTGGATTGCAAGACAGAATCGTTTTGTTGTCCCAGACCAAATATTGCGAAATAGTTAGCAGCTCTGCTGAAGAAAAAAAAATATTTCGATGCATTTCAACGATGGACACGTCAACATGATTTTAGAATTATCAAAATGTCGATCAATTCAGTTGGATCGAATGTCAGGGGGATGAAACATCGAAATCCTGTTGTTTCATTGGAACGACACAACAATTTGCTTAAGCATCAAGAGTCACTTGTAAGTGAGCCAATGCGATCGATACCAATGAGATAAAGGCCACTCGAGTTGATCTCGAAGGACTTGAGAAATTTCACGATTTCAAAGATAATTGTAAACTTTCAAGTATCGAGATGATAACACTTTGGAAAGCAGTGTCAATTAATATGCCAATTGAATAACGATTTAAAGAGGAAATATCAAGAGATGTGTGTTTGGTCATCGAGTGAAATGTATTCTATTGACATCTGTATATAAACATTTGTACAACACTCGGAGCAATGTCGATAGCTCGGAGTGTCTTAGTCATCGCTCAGCACTTAATCGGTGTCCTCGAACCGCAAAACAAGGCTCACTAATTAGCCTTCGTATATGACCTATTCATTTTTAATTCTGTCTCTACATTCACCGTTTGCTGGATTCACGAGAATGGATAGTCACGTGGGAGGTTTGCGTAGCTGCGAATCAAAAAGACAGTATGCGATTCATTATAGAGGAACCGCTAGCCAACCGTGAGGATTCGGTTGTGCAGATAAAAAAATAATGTTGAATGAGGTTGGCACGATATATACTATAACCTTTTACCGTTCTCGCGTGTTCCGATCGGACGGGGCGATAGTGCAAACTTGATATTACCATATTCTACGAACCTGTTCGTTTATGCTTTTCGAAACTCAACTCCGGAAGCACCAAACTCACGTTCAGGGACAGGCAAGGGAAGGAAAAAAGTTATTACGTATTTTGGATGTTGTAATTATGAATTTGAGTCTCGTCGGGCTAGAAAATGTTACGTCCTCCAATTGAGGCTTTCCTCTTCGTTTATTTTTCTTCCTCAATCAGTTGCAAGGCACTCGATAACACAAAGACGCTAAGCAATGAATCAGGATGTTGGCCAATTGTTGGCAGAAAATCTGCTCGCTCAGAGCACACGACGCTCTCGTATGGAACTTTATTGACATTCCTTCATTTTTTAAGACGTTCAAGGCTCCTGGAAGGGCGTCACGAGGACAAAAATTTCAAAATAATAGAGATTTTTATTGAGACCACACACAGATAAAAAGAAACAGGTGCTGGACCCGTTTTCGGAGGATATAGTGTACGTAGAAAATCTCGGTACTGTACAAAATGTCAAACGATCATTAACATTATTTAATAGACCGACACAAACCCGAATCTTCATTATTTACTAGGTTATTAATATTGCACACTGTTGAAGGATTACAAAAATATAATATTTATTTTTCAAAGCATTTAATACGCTCGAGTATATAAACTACATAAGAGTTACGTATATAACGAGAGAGCGTTAGAATATAATTGACGGGCCGCATAACTCGTACAGCGCAACCCTCGCGTTTGCGTGTCATCTACGAGTGTACGAGCACCTGCAAAACGAGGAAAAACCATGTCTACACTGGAATCTTGATTTGTTTAGATTTCGAGTAAAATTGAATAGGACATTTTGCATATTTCTTTGGCTGGATGAAACAATGGATGGAGACAGAAGTTTATCATTTTTCATGAGCTCACGATGGAATTTTTCATCTGCAAACCCGAACGTTAATTAATCCAAATTTTGAAAATAATTATTTGATTAAATTCAACGTTTTGGTCGCTGACTCTGTGGAACTGAGATGCAACTGTAAACCTTAAATTTATTATTTTCCATGAGCTCACGATGAAATTTTCAATCTGCAAACCCGAACCTTAATTAATCCAAATTTTGCAAATAATTGTTTGATTAAATTCAACGGTTTGTTCGCCAACTCTATGGGACTGAGATGCAACTGTACACCTGTTGTATTCAATAGTATTTGGTTGAATTTAGCCACGTGTGTTTTTGACGTGTTTCTCATATACGCTCGTCACGTTGTGACTCGAGGCCTTTTATCGACTTCCGGTAAACTTGGATACAAAACAATCGTGCGAGCTCTTCCCTCTCGTTCTCTGTCTAGCTGATTATTGTGCGGCAAAATTTGTTTTTTTTTTGTGTTCTCACATGTGGCCTATAAATATTTCATTGCTTTTTTCCCTTTCACATACTTTCGTGACGTTCCGCTACCACATTTTTCTCCATTGACGTCCAAACGGTTCCTAATAATTCTCTCAGCTTTATTAATCGCCCCTGACTTGCATGAATCAGCTAAATTAATGATTAGTTCGATAATCGATTGATTCTTTCCGGTGAAATTTGTGCCCTGATCAAAGTGAATGTCTTAGGACGAATAAGAAGAGTCGATAATATTAAGAGACTGATGATTCACAAGTTTGCAGCGTTGAGATTCAACAAAAAATATTTTTTCTATTAATTATTTGATGAAATTTGAAAATCATGGCAATTTTTCGTGTCCATTGAGTTTTTCAAGACCATGGAGACTGAATTTTCGTAAAATCCAATTCGAAATATCTTTTTAGTGGTTTTTTTTAAATTAACCACATTCCCTTGATGAATTTTTAATCAATATCTCTCGTAATCGGTTATCGCAAGCTTAATATATCATTTTTAATTAGTTAGAGAAAGTCTCTCATCAGTAGGCACTTTGCGCAATGCAGAGAAGTGTTTAGAGTCTCGCATGAGGTTTCCAAGCGTGTTATATTTCGCTTATGCACTGGCGATAAACGGCGAATGGGTATACACGCACACAGCACATATTTGGTGCAATCCGGTGGATCGAAAATAACAGAAAAATGCAGTCAGAGCCAACGGAGGCTCTAGCGTGAATAATGCTACGCTCGCTTATACAAATTTATTGAGACTATGCATACAAACTTGCAAGTTTATGTGCGAGTCAAAAAAAAAAGCAACAGATATTCATTGAGCGATATTCCTACAGAGCTTACGCGAGAATGTCCAAATAATTTCGAATCAGGATTGAGATTCGACAATTATTTTATTATCGAGTATTCGACGAGCCACGCTTGGACATTTGACGTGGAGTAGAAAATAATGTAAATTCTTCGAATACCGTAAGCACGATGGAATGTAAAGAACGAGTTCGACTTAATTATTTAATCACTCGGAGTGAAATGTTCGTTGGTTGATGCGGCTGACACATCTGTGAGACTTGATACTCGAACGGAGATAAATTGGAGGGCAGTGCAAGCTCTGAATGATTATTTGAGAATTGAGTGACTAACAGGAAAACGTTGCAGGATTCACGGATGTCAGACAATATATTTTTTATCTACTTGTCCAGAGCAAAGGCTATATGTAAAATGAATATTTTCGTGGAAGCAAAAGATCGGCAACAATCACTTCTAGCAAGAATTGACAATGTGTCAATAGCTTTTCTTTTCCTCTCTTCGCTTTTCGATGCACTGACAAAGCCCGAACCAAACAACTGTCGGGCATTGAAAATACTGCGGAGGAATTCATAGCGCGACACACTGCGAGGAGGAACTCATCTGGAAATAACATCGTGTGAATCGTTCTCTCGTGTATCCTGCACGAGATAAGATCGTCAGTATTGTTGTGGTTCGCCGTCACAATTACAACGGCTAAATTTTCAATATTTAAATTTAATACGTTCGAGATTCATCGTCTCCGGGATCGACCTTATTTTCGTTCAAACTTTTCTTCGTCTCTCTCCCTCTCCTCCACTCTTTTTCTTTGGCTCTCTCCGCGCTATTATCATCTGTTAAGAAACCCGGATCTCTCGGTTTTGTTGCATTGATTGCGCGAGTCGGTTCTCGGGGTATGCACACCACGATTTTCGTGGTTCGTTTGATCCAGAGCGAACGGAAGACTCGGATTGTATCCGGCGCCAGCCGAAAAGCATCAGGAGACCAAATACCGGAATATCATGCTCACTGAACCGACAGTGGTGAGTGGGTGGCGTCCCTAAAGTCTATCGACTTCCTGCAAAGACGCGGTTCTTGGATGAGCGATGGCTTAGCCATGGCGAGCGCATTCATTCTTGAGAGGAAGACAGTTTTACTGCGCGGCTTTCTCAATGGTATTAATCAACTGAAATCCGCTAAGAACATAATCCTCCTACGAATTGGTCCTGGCAATCGCAGAGATTCCCCGGCTCCCAGTCCAAATGCGAGACAATCGTCCATCAGGGAAAAATAGATATGCTATCGGTCCAGAGGAGTCTCACAGGAAAATGGAAATCAATGCGGTCCCATCAAACGATGCCATGAGCTCTGCAAAGCTCCGAATACTATCGGCTCCACTTTACAACCGCAAACCGTTCGAACGCTCCAAGCTCCGGAAACACATCAGGGCACGAGTTGAATAAAAGTCATTATCATGTCCTTGTTCCGTTTCTCTTGTCCATTGCCAAATGCTTGATATTGTGTTTTTTTTTTTTTTTTGTTTTTTTTTTTTTTTTTTTTTTTTTTTTTGTTTTTTTTTTGCGAACAACCGAACATCACGTGTTTACATTAGGGCCAAATATCCAGACTCGGGTCTATGCACACAACGAGAAAAATCAAAGCTGTATACATGCGGCGTCGCCCGGTCTTGACCCGGTGCACGCGACTTATCGATTGTCCCGCGGTATTCCATGTCATATATATACAAAGTGGGACGAATGCTGTTTGTACCAACCATGCAATTGTAATGTTTGTAGTGAAACGCATCAACCAAAAAATAATGCACTTCGAAGTGGGCCATGGAATAATAACGTGAGTAATATTTTTCGGCGTTCTGAAGATTTTTGCGAAGATTAACGAGATGAGAGAAATTTCTTTCGTATTTAAAAGCCTTGTTTTTGAAACTAAGATAATGCTCAAGAAGCGAATTGCGAAGGAAAACAAAAATTGCGGGCCCGGTGGTGGGTGGTAATCGTAAAATCGTTTATCGTTCAAGAGAATTTCTTTTAACCATAAAACATACTAATCGTGCCATCTTTTTGGAATCAGAAGTTATTAAATCGCAAGCAGATTTTCACAATCGTGCGTGTACGGACTTTTATCCTGGAGGCGGTGTAACAGTATTGTATGCAAACTGTAACTATTCGTACTTTGGCTTATACATGATGAGGCGATTTGTTAAAGTTGTTACTCACTCGACAGCTATCGATCGCGTTACGTATATGCCAGCGAATCCATTTGTTTTGAGGTCTTGTGCAGATCGCGGTTTACATTTTACCGCGTAATCGAAACGTTATCGACGACCATACCAACGGGAGGAATCTATGTCATATTAGGAATTTATTGATCCCGCAGGAAAAGCACTGTGCTGCATTGGAATACAGATTGAAGGACGTCGCTCTGGACGAAGTTGCGAATTGAAGAAGCAATTCGACTGTGGGTGTCCTTTAGTTAATTAATCCAATGCATTTTTTCGCTTTTTTTATCTTTGACAACGTGATTAGCGTTAATTAATTCTCCAACTTTCGAAATGACCTCCAACTTTTCTATCGTTTACCCTTCTTCGTTTTTCGAGTGAGAGAAATGAAAAACGATTCTCTCGAGAACTGCTCTCGTAATTGGATTACATCGTTACGAGAGTGTGTTTTGACACACATCGCGTTGTGAGGGGACGAACTTGATTTAATCCCCTTCGCTTTGTATTCCGCCGATATTTGCTTTGATCAACAAAAAGGGAAGAAGGAAAGGGAACGAAAACACATGAGTAAGCAAATCCTATGTCACGACATACGAGCACGTACTACTGGGCAATAAATGGGAACAAACTATGCGCCTGAAGTTTGCATCGACGCAATGCCACGAAATGAGAAAAAAATAAATAAAAATATAAAAATGATTCGTTCCTTTTTTATTTCACAAATCCATTCGTGGAGTCCGAACGAGACAAGAGGCACAGATTAAGAAAACAAAAAAATGGAAAAAAAAAGCGACGAATCACGTTTTTTTTTTCTTTCATTTCGTGGCACTGCGTCGATGCAAACTTCAGGCTCATTACAGACTGAATCGGATATTAAGAATTGTGTAATGTACAGGGAAAAATACCGAATCAGTTATTTATTTTATCGATTTTGTTTGCGTGCAAAAGCTTGCGATTCTTGCGAGCCCTTTTAAGTGTCGTCTACGCCCACGCATGCCAGAGTAACGCATCGTTATGAGGACCAGGGGATTCCAGAATGGGTCTCTTACGACGACGAATCCGCAAAGGAAATAACTTTGAACGCTATCGTGAAAAAACCGTTCCACCTCGTTAAAGATCGAACGTTCGATCGCGCGGCTAGAAGTGCAGTTAAGATCGAAAACTATCGATGCAAAGTAAGCCGCACGAACTTGGAGCGACCGGAAACGGAGGTCGCGAGATCATAAAAATGGTTACGCGAGGTCTCGCGTGTATTTGATCGGCCATTCCTTTTGTCTACAAAATTAATTTTGCATTGTAATCAACAATGCGCTGGGTTGCCTCATTTTTCAGGTGCTGAATATTTTTCAAATGCAAATTAATTCAGCACAGGTTTTCGCAGCGAGCAGAAAGAAGAAAAATGAAGGATGAAAAGGGAAAAATATTCGGGTCGAAAAATGATTGTCTGGTTAGGAGGAAGATTTAAAAAAAAAAAAAGAAACACGTCGTCGTTCGACGAAACTGTACCAACGAATCATTCGTCAAATTCGACAATATTTTTCAAAATTTAGTGAGATCGAAACACACACAAATATACTCATAAAAACAAGCGAACGATCGCACATTGATCGTAGAAACGTGCCGGGAACATATACGGCTGAACACAAAACGATCGAAGTAACTAATGGACTTATTCATAATCGCTACGCTCTCGTCATCAACCGCAAACCAATGGCAAGTTCCAACAATAAAGGCTAAAGCTTGCGCTCATGACCCTGACCTATTTATAATACACTGCTGGCGAACACTCTGCCATACGACACTAACCTACTCCATATGTGTAACTTGAACTTGCTTCCATCTTCTCTAAAATAAAAGTCTGCTAAATATTGAAACTCTCTTTGG
>JAPYYS010000669.1:0-78518 GCA_030522525.1 Campopleginae sp. 14b | reverse complement strand
CGTCGTCGTCGTCGTCGTCGTCGTCGTCGTCGTCGTCGTCGTCGTCGTCGTCGTCGTCGTCGTCGTCGTCGTCGTCGTCGTCGTCGTCGTCGTCGTCGTTTTTTTTTTTAAATCCAACGCGATTCAATGGATCTGACACTGCACGTGAGAAAAAAAAACCCGCGGAACGTGAATTTGTTTTTTCTTTAGTTTAAAATTTGGATCTCGTACTTGCACACTTCGTAGAATACATTTTCTTTTTCCATTTTATTTTTTTGTGATCTCGATTATAATAATCGCGGCGCTCTCGATCGAAGGCTTTTTTCCCGCGATATTTTTTACACCTTGTTCGTACACTCTTTTACGATCCCTGTCCTTTTCGTTGAATGTCTCTCATTCGCGCACAATTATCATGAGTTATCAGTTAATTTAAATAATAAATTATTTGGTTTGTCACGCGCTCAGAGCGTCCTGGCACTGTTTTTTTTTCTTTTTCCTTTTCTTTTATTATTTTGTTCCGCTCCGTTTTTTCTTCCCTTCGTTCTTTAAATTACTTTTTACCTTCTCCCCAGTCCCACGTGTTTTTTCGGTTGCCAACGAGAATCACACATGGCGGAGGGCACGCGTTTCTCCTCCGTTTGATCCTCGTTGGAATAGGAATATCTTTTCAATCTCGGGCGAGAATCGCTCGAGATAAGAAAAAGAATGAAAAATAAAATCTAATATTTATGACGCCTGCGCAAAATGCGGGGAGCGGCTTCTAGTCACCGCGAGTGCGACACACACTGTGTCGCATCGGTGATATTTATGATTATAATGATGGTGATGATGTTGATAATGATGTCGATGATGAAAAAAAAAAATAACAAATGGTGTAAACATGCACAGACACACGTACATCGACGACATAAGGAGTGAGCACTCGTAAACGCGCGCAGCAGGTGGGTTACTCGTCGTAATTCACTTTCTCAAAATTCGCATAGTAATTAACGAATATTAGTCCGTAGTGTACAAGCCCGATCTCGATAAAAATGTCAATGTGTATATCACCATAGAGATCGGAAATCGGATTGTCTCTTCGCTCGGCCGTAATGTTTATCGCCGCATTATTTGAGGCTGATAAAACACAAAATTATAGGAGAACGAAGAGTTTGCCCGAAAATAAGGAAAAAAACACACTACGCTTCGAGGGTGAGAGCCTTGCACGTTCCAACGAGTGGCCTTGGCGATGGGGATGGCGATTTTTTCGAAAGATTAAGGGGTTGTTGACTGTCAGCGATGTCTACCTGAAGCTCCATCATGTTGCTCGGGCAACCGGACAATACGATCGTCGCGGCGGTGCTGGAGGTTGGCCTTGGACTACTCGAACTTGCGCTCGTACTGCTCGTTGCAACTGCGGTTAGATATCTCGGCGAGGAGGCAGGCGAATGATTGTTCCCAACGATGAGGTAATTCGAGGAAGACTGCTGTTGCTGCTGATGTTGTTGCTGCTGCTGCTGCTGCTGCTGCTGCTGCTGCTGCTGCTGCTGCTGCTGTTGTTGTTGTTGTTGTTGTTGCTGTTGCTGTTGTTGCATCTGTTGGCGGGCACCGGTGGTAGTCGTTATGACGGAGGTAGCAGCCGGCCATCTCGAGACACCATAGCCGGAAGTTGCGCATTGCAAAAGACCCTGAGATCCCGATGGGGATCGTAACGTAATGGTGGTGGTAGAAGCGCATTGTTCAGCAGGCGAGGGGGAGGTAGTTGGTGACCTTGGACTGGCTTCACCGCGCATTATGTAATTGTGAATAATGTCGGTACGTTTGAGCTGTTCGGCGGTCATTCTTGGTCCTTCCATGAGACTCTTGGCCAAGGTGGAGTGGGTACTGCTGAGTAAACTGGCCGTTTGTGGACAATGCGACGATTGAGAAAGTCCCGATGGACTTCTCGAAGGTGGCGAGGTCAGATGGAGGTGCAACTGTGACTGAGTGTGTTGTTGTTGTTGTTGTTGTTGTTGCGGCTGTTGTGGTTGTTGTAATTGTTGTTGTTGCTGTTGTTGCTGCTGCTGCTGCTGCTGCTGCTGCTGCTGCTGCTGCTGCTGCTGCTGTTGCAAGTGTTGTTGGTGATGATGATTATGATGATGATGATGAAGTTGAGTTTGGGTTTGGGGTTGTTGTTGCTGCTGGTGATGCTGATGAACGATGACAACAGGCTCCGCCTCGGCACTGTCCTTTTGTCTCAACGCCCGGAACTTTTTGTGCGGCTTGTAAGCCTCGTCCATGAGGGAGTTGGTGTCGTAAAGCGGTGGAGCCTGAAGAACCCTTTTTAGAACAGGCATATCCTCGACTTCCTTGTCCTCGGAACGCGGACTCGAGCATACGGAAGTTGGGGCGCTACTGGCGCTGCTGCTCGCTGGTTTATCCGGTTTTTCCGTGCCAGATTCGATGCCGCTGTCGCTCGGCGAGTCAAGCTTACGGAAACGCGGACATTGGGGAGGTTGAGGAGTTTTCGCCATGGTCGCCCGATGCAAAAGTTCGTCGTCACCGGAGCTAGTGCTGCCCGAATTGGCTCGACGTCTGTGCGGACATAAGCCACCGGCCAAGGTCGCGGCTAAGAGAGGCGCGCTGGAAGCGTGATGACCACCGGGAGCCACAACTACGTGATGATATTCCGTCAGTGAAGCAACCTCGCCGCTGCAATTGCTCTCGGTACTGGATACACTACCGAGAGGACTTTTAACAGCTTCGTCGAGGGCAACGTCCGAGGCTGAGCACCAAGAAGCCGCTGGTTCTTCCTCCATAGGCCAATGTTGTTGCTGATGCTGTTGTTGCTGTTGCGCCGCGTGCTGTTGGGCCTGTTGTTGCTGTTGTTGTTGCTGTTGAGCCTGCAACTGTTGCTGCTGTTCGGTCATTTTAAAAGCGAGTAACTTCTCCGAATGCAAAGTATTGAGGGTTCTGAGATCGGGGATTTTTTTGAGCAATTCCCTCAGTATGTCCGGATGCTGCGGATGGTTTTGTGCGAGTACCGTTTGCAGGGCGTTCCTCAATTTGTTGTGCATACGCTCGACGAGATCGGTGTTGCGGAGACCCGGACGATCGGCCGCGATAACAACGACCGAACAGAAAAGCCCCAATTCGGCGTCCGACAATCTCAACGAGTTGACTCTCTCGGCAAAGTCGAACATCGAGTCCATGAGGAAACGCGCGTTGCTGCTATTGTGTATCGATTCTCTTTTGAGCACCTGCCCATTTAGGCATATCATACTGTTTGTCTGAGCGTCGAACATACACGCCAGTCGTACCAGCAACACTTCGAAAACCCCTGCCTTCAGCAGCGTCACCTGATCGTCCTGTGCCAGCAGGCTGAAACCAGGTATGCGCTTCGCAAATTCAACCACACCGCGTATCGCGGGTGAAAATCTCTTGGAGAAATCTTGCAGCAATTCTTGTTGACCGGTCAATGGTTGAGGATTGGGATTTAGTGGGCAGGCCTGCAACAATTCGAGAAGAAAAAACGACGCCGAGGTTAGAGACGAAAGTAAATAGAATCGATCGAATGGTTGTATCGCGAGATTGTCAGACCGAACGAAATAAAAGCAGTGACGCAACTGAAAAAAATCCACTGAAGAAGAAGCTCCCCCCGTTCGCGATATCGTAATATAAAGATTGCACATGTGTTTATGCGCGAGTGCGTATTAAAGAATCTACATGCACCAGACGTCCTCGAACCGCGCACACACGGCTTTTCAACAACGTGCGTGTATTATTTTGCTGTTCCGCGTCGTTCCGAATACGCTCGGGCACTTCCTTCTCGCTTCATCCAATACACACGTCACACACATATATAAAAATATCTTTACGTTATAAAGATCGCTGTGTATAGATATATATATATATATATATGAATGCATTTACGGATAGCCGCTTCGAGGACGTCTGGTTTACGCGCCTCGTTTCCGCGTACGTTTTACAACATTGACGCTTTGTAGCCGACGAGTTACACTCTCGCGATCTGCCTCGAACGCTCGATCCGGCCTTGGCGCCACTTTCGGTTGACTCGCGCTCGCCCCACGTGTGCAAAATCAACACTTTTTCCCGATATTATGCAACGTACAAATATAAACGCATTAAGATTCGTCGAATCATCCAATTTTTCCATTACCGAACCCGATTTAAAATCGCGTGAATTTAGAAAATTCTAAATAAGCAGTAAAACCTAATGGAAAATTCAAGTCGCGATCTCGCGGAACGATTGAGCGATCACGAGAATAATAATTCAAAGAGAGTTAATAAGAGAATTAATACTAACCAGGGTCGGTGGACAGGCGGTGTAATTTGGTGTTTCGCGGGCTCTCGCGAGCACCGGAGCAACCTTGTCCCTCGTGAAGTCGCACGTATCAAGGTGAGCTCGTACAACGGTTGCAAGGAGACGCTGTTCGTCCTCCAGTTCGGCCGCTACGGCCTTCTCCTGCGAACGACTGTGAGAGCTCTGCTGCATCGCAGCCAGGATTCTCGCCTTTTCGCGCTTTGGCACACGGCCGAATCGTACAGCTGTAAGCAGAAGAAAAAAAAAACACGATTTATGAGTCAAATAGTTTTTGACATTTGTTGAAATGAATATGAATATGAATGTATAACTCTGAGGAGCCGAGTTTCATGGGAATTACTATGAAAAAGGTATTTTTAAGAATGAGGAAAAAAAACAGAAGTGTCTATCGACAAATAGAGAGGCTCGAGCGTCTCAATCAATGAAATGAATCATATGCTGTGAAAACTCGGCGGGAAATACGTTGGAGTGTCTCTCGAGGCGACCTTGCCGGGCCATTACGAAGAGACACACACACACACACACACACACAGAGTATGTGCAAAGGCAAATACACGAGGCACGTACGGCTTGATTGTCGCTCGCTAGGAATATATCGGTGCTGCGTTGGTGACGATCGGTTGTCGCGTGACGACATTCAACGACAACGCAGCCGCGCGAGATACGACTTCGAAGCTAATTTGTAAGAACGATGGAAACCGAGGAGGGGGCCGAGGGGCAAGTTTGCACATTACATAGCAAACGAGGTTTCCGTGACCGAGGCAAGGTCGACCACCCACCAATACAGAACGATCAACAAGAATGTCTTTTAAACGCCACCCGAGGCATTGAAAAATGTGCAAAAAAAATATATATTCCACTCAATTCATTAACCGGAATTTTTTTATCGATTCATTTTTATTCTCTAACATTTCGCTCTCGCTTCCTGGTAAATCCTCGCAGTGGGGAGACGGTGGGAGAAAGCTAGTTAAGCAGTTCCTTCTGACTTTCTCGAGTTGCGCGAGTCAAGACGAAAGTGTACAAGTGCCGCGAGTAGAAAGTATTCGCTTTTGCTTTTTTCATTTTTTTCAATTAATTCCGATTCTACTCCCTCGGAATATTGTTCGATAGAGAAAAAAAGCATGTAACAAATTGACAACGATAAAATTTGTTTATTATTATCCACGTGGCTTTTTTTTTCTTCTTAATTTTTGTTTATCACAACGTAAGACACCTACGTGCATTGTGGTAGTGGACATCTCCATTAAGGATCCCTTTCAGGATCGGTAGCTCCTCTCCCATGACGAAGAATTCGTTATAATCCTCGTAATAACGATTATTATCGTTATAACCGTTTTTCAAAAATATCCCAAATTTTCGTGGCATATAATACCCGGAGCACTCCACTTTGACAATATTGAATTATCGCGCGTTCACGCAAATGCACGAAAAACCCGAAATCTATTGAGAAACAAGAAAAATCTCAATCGCAATAAATTGATGAAGAGGGTATTATTGCGGATTGCTCAAAAATTCCATTTGTGCACGTTGACGAGAGACACACCAAACGTTTAATTAACGACGATATTTAGCACGAATAAAATGGGCAAAAAAAATAATGATTTTTATCATTTATTTATATTTCTCGATGAATATGGCTGACCGTCGATTTATATATGACAATAATTTCACACATACACGCTGTCACTCCGAACGTGTTTAACGCGCAGGCTATGGCACAATAAACTTGAAACAATACTCTTGGCGTTACACGTTTTAGTTAATAGTATCGATAAATTTGTTTTTAATATTTTAATCGGGGCTCCGCATTCACAATCGCGTCTCAAAACAAGTATTTATTTGGTCGCTTGTATAATTATTCGTTCCGTTATACTTTCGTAAATGAGCGGGTTCAAGAACCGTTGAGAGCGACGTGATAACGCGTGCAAGCGCGAGACAGCATCACCGCCGACTGAGTGACGTTCGCCGAGTTGCGTTCAACAGCCCCCCTACCCCCACTTATTCAGCGCGCCATCAACGGGCCCCCCTCCCCACTACTTGGCGAGTCGCAGGGAGATTGTGGCCTTTGCCGAGCCTTTGGCCTTGAACTTGGTTTCAGCGACAGCCGCGCGAGGCGTACACCGACGACCTATATATTACTATATAGTCGTTTAATCCCACACATCTCGCTATGTTTCTCTGTATATATAATCGCGATATATACCGAGCAAATATATATATCTACCTATGTGATATGTCCGAGGGTATATGTACTCGCGCATACATGGATAAATATGTGCTTGTATACAAATAAATATAGAGACGTGGAGGAATATTGGAGGATAGAAGCAACGAACGGGAGCCCCGCGACCTACCACCTCGTATCATTGGTGCGCAGATGCCGAGTCGTAAGCCTGCCCAGAGGTAACCTACCCCCAGCGACCTTGAACGATTCCCGGTATTTCCACGTACACACATCACCCCGCCGCCGCCTCGTCAAAATAAGTAAGTCTTTTTATTTCTTTTTTTTTTATCTCCTCCATCGGACATTGTATGTGCCAGGGAGGCCAGTAGATTTTTTTTTATTCCCTCCCTTCTCTCCTAAGCCGTTGCTCCCTTTTATCGCATTAGGGTGATAACGGTATTGATTTTTTACAATCGCAGATCGAAGGTCATTTATTTCTGAATACCTTTTGTTTGGACAACTCCATCAACGATTGGCGAGCCGATTATTTTATCGAACTTTGAGCTTCTACGAGGATCGATAGGATTCAGAAGAAAATAAAACAATGAGGGAGTAGAGGGAAGCGAGGGGAAGCTCGAGATTTCATGTTTTTACGACATTTTGTATCTTAACGAGTTCAAAAGAATTTGATCTGTTGTATAATGTGGAACGAGGCTGAAGCATCGCGTGACACTATCCAAGCCCTTGCTTCAGTAGAAGACCTTGCTCCCTCGACGGTCGCCCGCAGAGTGAACGTCTCGCGATCAAGTGAGTCTTATCTGCCGCACGGAGTGGGGATTCTGCGCGAGAGTAGAACAGCGCTCCGTGGTGGGGGATCGCGCGGTAGAGAGAGTGAGAGAAATCCGAAGCTGGCAAGAGTGGGAGAAGTTTAGAAATGAGAGAGTGGGGCGAGCCGAGCAGCAGTAGGCAGCAGGCAGTGCCTGCGATAACCGTGGAGGTTCGCGAGGTCTCCACGAGATGGATAGCGCCACGCGACGGCGCTCTCCTCCGTACGAGCGACTGGTGGGGCGTTCGGGGCAAGCCAAGTCGATCTAGCTTCGTATATACATCTATAGTTTAACTATAGGCTCCGAAGAAATCGAGCAGAAACGACGAGATGCGAGGAGCAAGATGAGACGGAGAAAGAAAATACTCAACAGAGCAAACACCACTGTAGGTGGAAGAAGCGTTACTCCGAGCGTTCTGTATAGCGGCGATATATAGCGGTACTCTTTCTACTGCGGGAAAATAGCAGCGGGCTGAGGCGCGCGATCAACGTCCCCGACTATTGACCCCACCGCGCGCTTTTACCAACACTACACACGACACGCGATACACTTAACGTGTCACGGAAAAAATCGGAGCCAGCTCCGCTCTTATTTGTTTATTTTACTTCACGCTCACACCAAACAATAACGAGGCTATTTTTATTTTGAATTTTCAAACATTATCCAGAATTTTCTTTCTCTTTTTCATTGAAAAATAATTTAATTAATAATAAAATCGCGGCTTAGGAAATAACGTTTTTCACGAAAGTTTGGGAGAAAATGCATCGCTCGTGCTGTCTCGAGTGGAGTAAAAATGTTTGGCGAGGGATGTCGGACTGTAGTATTGAATGGATGAAAATGGAGCGCGCGGGCGAGCGAGGTCAACGACCCCGCACGAGCTCGCGTTGCGCGACTACGAGGCAGAGCTCGACAGGAGGACAATTTGTTTTCTTTTTTTCTCCTTTTGTTTCTTTCTCTCGTTCTCATAATACACACAAATACGAAGGACTCGCTCTCGTTCTGGCAATTTCTAATTTCTCACGGCGGTGCGATATATCGCGCATATAACAGAGAGATATACCCACAAGAATAATATGGCGGTTACTTTCACGCGCGTCGAATCGTCCACTTTCGCCGCGCTCGAGCGTTATTGCGACATTACTTTATACTAAAGTATGTGTATGCATGTGTATATATAACTCCGCGACTGAGACGGTTGATGGAGAGAACGAAATTGCGTAAATGGTCAATGCCCTGGCAACCCAAATTTCTAAAACTTGACGAATCGAAAGCGTCGCGTGTCCCGTTTACGAAATCAGGTCGAACATTTCTCGTTTTTCTTTTTTTTTCTCTTCGTCTTTCTATTTTTTCGTTCCCCCTGGGCCTTTCAATTCATATCTTTGCTCGTGCGTCTGCATGATTAATTATCAGTTACTGCGGTTATCGTCGCGAGCCGAATCACATCGATAAATTGATCCAAATTTTAACGATCGATTGAATAAATCATGAATATCGATATTTTTCGTGCAGTTTTTTTCATCGCTTATGAAACGCGTGCATGCATTTTTGTTTGTTTTTTTTTCGGGAAACGGTGAAATGAGTTTGTGCGAATTTGTTTACATAAAAATGTTAAACTCACCATCACGACTCATGCCGACGGCGATGCACTTCTTGAGCCTGCAGTACTGGCAACGATTCCTGTTGATACGAAGAATGCTGCACTGTTGATTCTTGGTGCAAGGACGATACTGTATCTTCTGTTGTATGCTCCGACGAAAGAAGCCCTGTGAATCACCAGCGAATCCCTCGTCAATTTGTGTATCGCTATCGGAGGAAGACCCGGAGGAACAAGCGTTCCCCGTACTCGGGCTTGCAAGATCACACTCGCACAGGCACCCCATTAATTATTTTATAAACGAAAAAAAAAACAAAAAAAAACAAAAAGTAAAACACGTTTGGTGGGATATTCGCAAATCCTTATCGGGCGGATTAACGAATGAATTGAGAACGAGGACTAATCGTCGTAGTTTTCATTGAGGAAAGAATCGCTCGCGCTCGTTCTTTGCACCACGACACGAAAATATCCAATTTAAATACCCGAAGCGGGAGATTAAAACGAAGGAACGAAATAAAGTTGGCAAATGGTATCCAACGTTTGCACTGTCGAAGTATTTATCGTATTCACGAATCGCACGTCGTAGCACAGAATTCGTCGGCACTGAGAAAATTCTCCGAAGCTTTTTCAAAGAGCACGAAATCAATGGATTATCTAGGATGTTCGTAAACGTCAATATTATGTCATTTTACTAAGACGTGTGTCACGCACACGGCCTCGTAAATCCGATGGCAAAAAAAACTACACAGTATCCGTTATTTTGCGCACGAATTGCGGTGAAAACTTGATGGACTTTATTATCCCGTATACCAAATATTTCTCGCAATATTACGTCGAATAATTCTTTGATTGGATTCTCCTGTATACACATATGTATAAACAGAGAAAAAGGCGAAGAAAAGAACGACCGTTTGTATCGAAGCTTGGCTCGAGACTGGTTCACTCTAGCCCACCAGTACGAGGATAGGAGAGAGAGGAGGCCTCGACGGGGCACATTGCTCGGCTGAGGCACTCGCGATCGTCGATCAGGGTGGGGGCCCTCTGACCCAATTCCCGGGCATTCACCCGCAGTTCACCGCGTGAAAGTGAGAGTCTCTGCGCCGCGCGCGCCACGGACCGATGGGGTATTCTCCGCTCTCTCGCTCTCTCTCACTCGAGTAGAACGACCGCGGTTCGCCTCCACCCGATTCGTTCCCTCTCTCTCTCTCTCATTTTTACACTGCTATTCACCACCTCTATATACATAGACCAATATAAGTTTGCATGAATTTATATAGATGTATGTACGAAGTTCGGGATCGCGAGGCGCGCGCGTAAAAGCCCACGACGTGTAGCACCATAAGCGCTCTCGGCGCGGCGCTCTACTAACGGGTTCTTCTCTTCCCCCTCTCGTTTCTCTTCTCTTTCCGTACGTGAATACCTCCTCCACCTTCCCTGACTGTGTGTGTTTTTTTTTCTTTTCACTGCACTGCAATGATCTACTCTCTGCTCGCACTATCGTTAATGTTACCGCTCTTATTCTCGGCCCGCCCTTTCATCCCGATTATTCATAGCAACGTAATTCTATTCACATAGCGAATGAGAAGTGCAACTGCGGGTATATGTGATTCGATCTGATTGAATCATCAATCGACGAGTACTAATTAAAGCTCAGCCAGATCGGCTTCAGTTAAATTGAGAAGGAAACAACTTTTTTTTTTTACTAATACAAGGATTTAGTGTTGATTAAATATTTCTCGATTGACAGAATGATTTCGGTTAACCGAATGAATCGCGAGATCTCGGTACGAAGAATCTTGATCTAGGCTAAAATGTTTATCGACTGCATTCGGTATTGAAATTTGCTAAGCGTTTGGAGACGCGGATATGGGGCGAAAAATTGTTTTTTTTTTTTGGGCCGAGCGTATTCCTCGTGGCCCAAGACCATAATAGTACAGTTGGATCGTAATGGCATGGTCGGGAATAGAGTCCAGAGAGCCGCAGGGTGAATGCAATATGTGCGAGAGAACGGGAGAGAGGAGAGAGAGTGAGGGAGAAAGAGAAAGAGTACCCTGGGAAGGGAAGTCCCTGGCCGACTATCGGTCAACGACCTCGGCATAGAGTCGTATAGAAACGCGCCAGGGAGTCGAGAGAGAGAGAGAGAGAGAGAGAGGGAGAGGCAAAGAGCTAGAGAACGAGAGAAATGGAAGGGTTACGTAACTATATACCTACGTACGCGCGTATACGGACCGCACGACGATTTCGGGCTGTCCTATCACTATCCCCTTTTCCCCTTGGCTCTCTTCTCCTCTTGCCCCTTTGCTGTGTGCAACCCTCTTTAGCGCAAGCGCGCGCTTTTCTCTCCTCATCCGGTCGCGTACAACGCACCATCTCCGTGCATTTGTACACTCGTCTCGTCTCCATAGATATACACATAGCAGAGACAGCTAGAGTAGAATGTGCAACCGCGAACGATGCGGCGATGACAACGAGCAAGAGTCGGATGTACGTACACCGAGTCATGTGTGTTGAGGTCGGAGTGACTCGTCGCGATGACGTCACGCAGCGCGAGCGAACACTCGCGCGACCTCGCCTACCTCAACTTGGTGCAGCAGCGGCAGAGCAACGGGCTGCTCTCTCTCCCTCTCTCTCTCTCTCTCTCCTCGCGGTATAGGCAAGACGGGGGGAGAGATGTACATCGGGGCGAACGAACGAGCGAGAGCGAAGTACCGTTGCATTGCACTGCACCGGGCTTCGCTCTCATGCCTCCTAATATATATATATATATATATATATATGCATATATCTATGCAGAAATTCAGATGGCAAAAGGCAGAGAGCGAGAGAAAGAGTTTTAGTAGACCGCTCCCGATTGACTCTGCAGTTACATTTTACTGTAAGCCCATAGCACAAAGAGTGCTTGTGGAAGTAACTCGAATTCTCTCAAATGCCAGCAACCATACTCATGGGAATGATAAAATATTTGTCTTTTTATTACATTTTGTAGGAAATTTTGGATGTAATAATCAATTAATTGTATAGTGATTAGTTGACATTATTTTTATGTTTAAAATTCGAAAATCTATGAGGACAATGAACGACTGAATTGGGTCACAAGTTCAGGGAGCTTAAAATTCGGTCAGAGCAATATGTAAAGAGATATTCCGTTGAGATGAGAATTGCGTATGGAAGCGCGGGTAGACGAAGTGGCACAGCTCATCGAACTTTTTGTCCTAGATCCCGTCGCAATCGCCCTTTTGTAAAACCGCAGTCGATATCCTGTATAGTGGATGGCTGTGTATGTATCCGGTGAACGAGGCTGTATAGATTCCCGGACGAGGGCAGCAACCCCGGGCGAACCCCTCGCGGTGGTCGCGTGAACCGAAGAGGGGTGGAATATAACGCGCGGCAGTGCATCGATCTCTCGCGAAGCGTGCATTCCCCAAGCGGGTCAGGGGGCGACCACCTTCTTTCGTTACCCGAGTACCGAGAGCCTTCCATCTCCTTTTCTATCTCCAAATATACATATTATAATGCATCGGACATAAAAAACTTACGTCTATGTCAATATCGCGACGCACCCCGTGGAATTTCAATGAATTCTGTGGAGCGTTAACCCCAACTATAAAAAAAGCTTCCCGTTGAAAAAATAAGCCAAGCAAAGAAAAACGATACGACCTAAACCCTCGTTACTCCAGAATGCAACGTATTTTTTAAACCTCTATGAAAAATACATTTTATTTATTTAACATACATTTGGTTTTTCGTTGCTTCGTTCGAGTAGCATGCACATTGTTGAAGTACGCGATGAAGAGGACCTCCCGTCGTTGACCGAGTCTCCCGTTGCGAAATAATCGAGGTGGATGAACGCGCCGGGTTTAGATACGAGAACAAAAACGAGGAGAGAAGCCGAGATCTGGAGTTTGCTTTTATTTTCTATCGAAACCTATATTCGGTCTGAAGATAAATATATATGTGAAGGTATTGGAGGTTCTCGATCGTTCTTCATGCTATTCGTACTATACGTATGGGAAAAGTTCTCGGTTATATCCACGCATTTATATATTGTATACATGTGCATATAAATATATGTAGAAGCTTCTGGCATGGGATTGTGTGGCTCATCGTTGAAATGTCTCTTTCTCTCTTTCTCTGTGTTGCTGTCGGTCATGATGGTACGAGATTGTTTCGCTCACGATGATATGGGGTTTTACGATGCCATACACATGCAGGGTAAATGCATTATACAGATCTATATATATGAATCACAAATACCTCTGTTTGTACATACATATAGAATATATATTGAAATATATGTATACGCATATATATATATATATAGAGAGAGAGAGAGAGAGAAAGACACGGCGTGGCGGCCGCTAAGAGGGCAACGACCGGAGCGAGCCGCGTGCGACCGACGTCGTTGTAAGTTCCGAGAGTGTAGGGGAAAGAGGAGGGGTAAGTGGGGAGGAAAAGGAAGAAGAGAAGGAGAAGACGTACGAAGAGCATTACGAAGTGAAGAGGGTGGGGGAAGGCGCGTGGCACGGAGAAGGAGGAGAGCGAGGGTGGCGGTGGGCGCCAGAGAAGAGAGGGGCAATGGTAGGGGAAGATTCAAAGAGCGAGAGACAAGCCCGCGAAACGGAGTAACGGTGACGTACGTAGCGCAGGCGCGCATGCGCTGAAAATCGCGTACACCAAACGAAGACGACAACGACTGAGCAGGAGACGACGACGACGACGACGACGACGACGACGACGACGGCCATCCGCGCTCGGGGGCATTAACCGCGGGTATTCCATCCCTCCTCTTGCCCCCTCACAATCGTTGGATCTTTCGGAATTCGCTAATATCGTTTTGCAAGCGCGCATTGTCTTCGGAGTCATGGGAATCTGATTTTTCTCTATTTTTTACGACGTTTTTGTTTACTTTCTTCTTAATCTAACAATACTCCTCCGGATCATTGTATCAAACTATAAAACGAAGCTAATATTCATGCCGTACCGTGAGCGATTACTGCGTGAGCGCGAGACAATGATGATAAATGTTAATCCATTAATTTTTCTTTCTCAACGATCAGACCGCGTATGTCTGTGGAATCTAAACGGTTATCCGCGACGAGCTTTATCGTTCACTTTGCTACGCCTCGTCGACTATCTCGTATACGTGCCCCCGTGTACGGTGCACTATGTAAATTTTAACTCCCCCGCGTTCGCGCGCCCGCGCCTTCGGAGATAGATATGCACTCCGCGAAATAAGTATGTAACACGTTGGGCTTGAAATGCATTTGTACATATACATACACACGTGGAATTATAACTACACCTACCGCAATAATAAGCGGCTGACCCGATTCTAAAGTAGATGCACCGCGACGCGAGAGGTCAGTGACCTCTCTCGAGAGTCGCCAGTGAGCGAGCGAGCAAGTGAATGTGAGAGAAAGAGAGAGAGAGAGAGAGAGAACGCACCAAAATACCCGGGAGGGAGGGAGAAAGAGTAAGAAAAAGATAGAGAGCGCGGAGGAGAGCGCAATCAAATGAAAATGAGATCACGACTCTCTCGTTACGACATCAAAAGTGATGGTACAAGTCGGGGAAACCAGGGCCAGAGAGAAGGGAGAGTGTGGCAAAAAAGGAAGAAGGGGGTTGTGGAGAAAAGACCGCGAGGGTTTTCAAAGATGGCGGAAAGAAGGACGAAGGGTAGATATAGAAAGAGGGGACCGTATGTAGAAAACGCTCGGCGGGCGGCAAGTGACGTAATTGGCTCTCGCCAACAGGTCAATGACCGGAGGGGTTATAATGCACCCTCTTCGACACACAAACCCCCTGGAAAAAAACTCCCGCTTCCGCTTGCTCTCATACTCTTTCATTCTTTCTTTGTTGCCTTTCGAAACCTGCTCGTACACTCAACACTATTGTTACAAACACCCCGTTCGTCTATTACCCAAGAGGAACCTGATTTTTTGCTTCTATGTCAATAAATATTGAACATTTTTTACTCTTGTCATTTCGTTGATGTTCCGGAGCGTAAAATTTATTTTTTCGTTATATTTTTACTCATTGGACAATATTCCCCTATCAAATTAGTGGCTTTCTGAAATTGAACGTTTTCGAAATAACTTTATGTCATTATAATATAATCGTATTGATTATATTTCTGTGTAGATATACATTTAAATTTATATATTTAGGTACTTTGATGAAAATATAGAGGTAATGGCACAGAGTGAGCGTGCAAAACAGTAAGTACTACGCGAATAAGGTGGAGTAATAGAGAAGTTGGTTGTAATATTGTATATAACGATCACCATATAGTATGATGCAACAGTAGACCGACCGAGCGACCTAGTCTTTAATGATACCCAACACTCTCTTCCGCGTTCTATTCCCTCCCTCCCTCCACCTCCATCACCTCCAGAGTCCTTTTCTTCCCAATCTCCTCGTCGCGATCCTTTTCCCAAACTCTCAACTTTTAGCAAATGATATTGAACCTTTTTTCTGCCAACTCTCAACCGGATTGCTATTTTTTTATATTTAGATTGAACTCCCTGGGAGTCTGCGTTATGAAAAGAGAAGGGGAAAAGAAAAATTGGTGCAAATTGTGTGAACTGGATTGAACGAAATGTTTAAATTATTCCGATCTATCGATTTGTTAAAAAAACATTTCTTTACTTTAGCCCGCCCACGTATTTTTTTCTCTGGTTCGACGAGATTTTCTTGGCATCCTTTTAGGGGACAAAAGAATTTGGAAACCTCGTTCAAGGGCTCGGGGATAAATTGCTCGAGTTACCTGCTCCTCGCCGGAAAAGTGAGAAAGAAAAAAAAGATAACAACGAGGAAAAGAGAGTGAGAGATCCTCGCCATAGATTCATGAGGAGAGATGCTTTCCTTCTGTGGCCGAGACATCATTTCCTGGGTCAGCAGCAGGACCCAAAAGACCTGCATTCCTTTCGCGGTGAGTCTCTCTCTCTCTCTCTCTCTCTCTCTCTCACTCGTTCTTTCCCTCAGCGGGAAGGAACGCCGGAGTTTTCGCTCGGCAAACCGAGTGAAAAGGAAAACCGAATAACGCTGAAGTAACCAAAAATGGTCACGATATAATGTATCCTATATTTCATTTCAAGAGTGCGTACATAACTACGGTGAAAGGTCAGTGAGCAAACAATCGAAAGTTGTGCGTGATGAATTCTTGTCGAAAGGTGGAAAGGAACTTCAGAACATTTTGAAAAAGACCACCGGATGATCGGTGCGGCGGACCGAGGGGCGGGCGATTGAATCTTTCCGGAAAATCTTTTCTCAACCTCATAATACCGGAAAAATTGTCTCACTTTTCTCCAACCTCCCCAACTAAGTTTTACCTCGAATTCCCTTCTTTTCTATTGTCCAGTTCTTCGAGATTTTATCGAAAATATAATTTTTAAATAAATTCATTATTTTTATTGAAATTCAAGATTTTTTTGACAAACGCAATATTCGTAATTAGTTTCCAATCAATTTTCAATTATCGATTCATTTATCTTGAGAATAGACTTGGGGGAAATGAAAAAAAACGGCGTAACAAGTTGGAAGTACGATGCGCTCAGCTCGAAAGCCGAGGGAGATCTGCGCGCTCTTGTACGCGCGATAGAGTTCGTCGATCCGCGAGTGAGGCACCTGGTGTGCTGGGGGGATCGAAGTATGGAGGTAGTCACACAGTCGCACATCGCCGTCCGGTGTGAACGAATATAACGAGAGTGGGGAATCGTTACCCCAATGTACACGTATATACATTTTTCACGTTCATATACATTGGTATATACAGGCCCTCCCACCATGGGGATTTACCCCTTCTGTGAGGACTCCCCACCACCCTGCCGAGCACCTTCTTCCGCCCTCGCGCGAAGAGCACGAGGACGTTGACACGGCGGCCTTCGCCAGGCCCCTTAACTATAGATATACGTACCATTCCTCATCCGTCTTTAACCGCGCAAATTTAGCAAACGTATTTATACCATTGCTCCCATTTTTTTCAATTTAAAAATATTTTTTTCATCCCAACTGCTCGATACATAACTCTTTTCAAATCGCCTTTGCTAATTGTATCAAAATGAAATTGTTATCGGCGGTTGTATTTTTGTTTTCATGTGCAAATTCGTTTTTTTTTTACTTGCTGAATAATTAAATGAATAAATTTAATTATATTATTCCTGGAGAATTTTTGAATTTTAGTAGAACGTCCGTGTTTTTTTTTCTAACAACGAGGAGAATTTTTTTTCTTCGAAAAGGATGAGCGGAGCAAGGAAAAAGGTGGAAAAATATACGGACACACGACTACCTGCTTTTCGATTTTTCCACGACCCTTCTCACGATTCCATTACCGCAACATCCCGAGGACGAGGGAAAAAAAACCGAAGGACGTGAAAAACGAACAGGCATATCTGAGAAAACCATAAAATCGTCACAGGATTTTTCGATCGAGTCTTGTTTTGATTCATGAATAAAAATGAAAAATCCATGGTAAGGATTCTTGGGCAATGATATAATTATTGAGCAGTTAATCAAAATCGCGCGGTGCTTTTTTCATGCCGCATTTTTCATTGCTAACCATTTTAATAAATACATATGCGAGGAGCGACCATTTATTTAGTTGTCTCGTATATTAATGAATACACTCGAGTGTGCAAAGCAGCGAGGACAGAATCCCACGCGTCGGAAATATGCCACGACGAGCAAAATCAGATTTCCGATTCTCGGTTGATGGCCGGACGTTAAACCGCGCAAAAGCGCTCGGATGTCAGTGGCCGTGACGCTCTTTTTTCTCTTTTAAACACGTTCCTTTTCCACGTCTTCACCTCGCGAGGACGAGAGAAGAAAGACAAGACTGAAAATCTTCGAGGTGAACGACAAATATACTTGTTTGAAAATCGCCTTTTCACTACTGGGCTAAACGATTATAATTCTTTTGACCATGGCTCAAGTCAGAGCGGATCTTTCAACTTTCGTATCCGTGTACTTGATAAACCTTGACTGCAAACGAACGGCGAGCGATCCGATAATTTTGGAATTTCAAATGTTCATTTTAACGTGACAGGATCATTAAAATAAAATATTCTTCAACACATTCACACGACCATTCACTTCCTGATTTTCGTATTGACGAATTCAAAATCACGGACCATCGAAATGGTTATTTTTTTTTCCACTAAACGATTTTTTTAGTTCATGATATTTCATTTTTATTTTTTTAATTATTTGTATTTCAATCAGAGTCAAAATTATAAAAAAAAAAAAAAAAACAACAATTCGATGCTCGAGTTATTTAAATTTAATTGATCCAAAAATTGAAACTCGATACTATAGCAACTTTGTACAAATATAAATTGGTGGATTTAGCAACTGGTGAAATTTCACCACAAAGTTAATAGATATCAAGCACAAAAATGAATAATTGTTGGAAAAAAAGTGCAGTTGTACGATACGCGAGAACAAATTCGTTTGCTTTCACTTTTACTGAGATAAAAGTCTGCTCGGGAGACAGAGAAAAGTAGTAACTTTCGCCTGACGCGACGAATGGAGAGATTGATATCAGTTTCATAAACGAGAAATTGCGAGTTTTATCTTTGTACAAGTTTCATATCGCGTTGCAAGATTTGAAAAAAAATCATGATGAAAGTATTTTTGAGATTATTCGGTTGTTTTTTTTCGAGAAAATAAATGCTCACCTTGCAACCTTCGCAGGAGTGGACACCGTAGTGAAAACCGGAAGCTTTATCACCGCAAACGCGGCAAAGGACAGTCGTGCCGTCGAATTCTGTAAAAAAGAAAAAAAAAAAGAAAAATTTATGAGAAATTTATGGCGAAATATCGTTTCAGCTTTGGATTTTCTAAATTTTTCACACACTCTATTTTTTTGTTTTTGCCATCCTATGCAATGGAATGAATTTTTATTTCTCACCGCCTCGTTTTTTGTGAGATCATTAATTTTTAGTTTTAATCGAGGCAAATAGGATGATGCAATAAAAATAAACAATTTCGGCCACCACGTGGTAAATTTGTTCGGGATGCACATGGAGTTACAGAGTGCATCGGGAGAAAGGAGGTGGGAGTAGAGAGAAAGAGCACTTTCTCCGTGACGCGCGCGCCGCAATGGAGCACGCTCGCGAGCTCGCGTTATGTTACAGCATCACTCGCATATTACAACTTTCTGCTTTCACTCGGCTCTCCTGTCAACCTATAGATCATTCTCTCGGCTCGTTCGACATGACTGACTGATACAGCAAAATTGTATGGACTGAATCTTCATTTTTAATGAAAATTGGATGGAAATTGATTGACAGAAAAATAATGAAGAATTTTTATAATTTTCTTTATTTGAGAAAACGTTTTCTTTGCTCTTCATCATTACTGAGTCGTTTACCATCTCGAAGATGTTGAAAAAAAGAATCTAGTCGTATACCTATGTTGAGTTCTGGCTCGGGTCTGGCCGAGGAAACTGTAGAGTCCATAGTTGGCATGCTTGGTGCGATATGTGGGACCTGAGCAACGTGATAAGGGCTGGAAATGCTGGAGATGCACGATCTCGGGGAACTGGAGAGTCTAGATCCGTGTGACGATATGGGCGATTCGGGGCACGACGAAGGCACTAAACTGCCTTTTTGTATACTACTGTCTGGTGTTAAAATCATGATGATACGAATTATTTGAATAGACTCATAAGAATCGTAAGATCGTAGAACGATCTTGAATGCGAATTAAATCCACTAAATGAGAAGATCTCGAGAGTCTGGTTGATTCGGACCAGATATAATGGAATAAAACGCAATCGAAAGAGCTATCAAAAGCTCCGAGTATTCCAAGAGTCACGTTCACTGATGTCACTGCACTTTGCGAAGGCGTGCATTTGCACGGCGGTGTGTCAACACTCTCACCAAATGAATAAATTCAAAAATGTTGTCACTCACAGAATAAAAAAGCACTTTCGTCAAAATCTCACGTATCTCCGAAGCACGATAATACTTTTGAGCGTCAAAGTAATAAAAAATTAATGAAAAAAATGGAAAAATATTCCGTAACACTGAACGAAGAATAAGCTCAAAAGGTAAAAATTCAGAGCGTAGACCCGTGCGTAGAATATATCCTCCCCGTACGAAGGGCAGGTGCGTTCTGCGCTCTTCTGAGGGTCGTCAACGAGTGTTATATCGGTTGGGCTTCTGTACCGCGTGTTCTCACTCGTATATAGCTATAGATGGATATATATATATATATATAGACACTGATTCTCGTATGAGGCACTGAACGCACAAATGTGTATACGTTAAAATGTTAGCACGCGGGTCGAAGTCTCTCCGCGAGTTCGAAGGAGAGTGAAAGTGAGTCTTCGCTCGAGGGAGGTTCGCGTTGGTCTGACTCGAGTTTGGCGCTGTCGAGTGTTGGTTACCTGGCCGTGGTCGTCGTGGGCTGTAGCTGCTGCTGCTGCTGCTGTTGCTGTTACTGCAGCCCTTACTTGTGCTCACCCGATGGTAGTGGGGATGTTAGGCGAACGATGTGTTGTACTGGCTGGCTGGTTTTGCCTTGGCTCGCCAGTGCCATGCCGCACAGTCGTGTCTACGCCCTGGGCTGTATAATAGTACACCACTCTCATATATACACGTAGATAGACTTGAACACACATGCCTTTTCATATATAGATGTAGGCTGATACATGGATGTGGGGATGTATAGCTATATATAGTTGGGGGACACTCGAGCTTGAGTTTCGTGCCGCCTTTTGCCGCCGTTTACTCCTGTCTCTCTCGGTTTTTCTCTCTGGACTCTTCGTCGCTCGCTCCCTCTCGAGTTCATCGCATTTCCAATGTTGGAGGTCACTGACAACCGAGCCCAGCGCCCCCTAGACCCCCTCGGCACAATGCCCCATCTCATCGGGCCCCCGCCAATCCCCATTGGGCCCAACACTCTCCTCTAATCGCTCATTGGCTCAGACCATTCTCCCCTCTACCCCTTCCCTTCGCTTCTCGCTCTCTCCCTCTCTCTCTCTCTCTCTCTCTCTCTCTCTCTCTCTCTCTCTCTTTCTCTCTATCTGTCTCGATATCTTCGTCCGTCTCTCTTGCCTTTCCACCTCCAACAACAAAGCTACTCACTCGCTCTCACCTCGTATCTCTCCTTCCTACGACGCGCGAGGAAGTTCATCGGCCGAAACCTTGACTGAATTACCCCGCAACAGCGGCCAAGGCCAATGCGCCCTCTCTCCCTCCCGCCAACCGCCTCAAGACCCTCGCGTCTCTCGCGTTATTTCTTTCTCGCTCTCCGCCTTCTCCTTCGGCTTCTTCTTTCTTCGTCTTCTTCTTCAAGTACTTGTGCGCCTTCTTCTTCTTCTTCTCCGTCTATTTCTTTTCCCTCTTCCCTTCTGATGCTGCGCCTCGTCTCTGTCCTTCGGTACTGCGGGCTTTGAGCACATTACCCATTTCCTTCTACCAAACCAATGCCTTTTCTATCTTCTTTATCTCTCTGAGTTTGCTTGCTCCGTATGAAAGGATATTTTATCACGGATAATCGTACCTTATATATCACACAATCCCGATTTATGTCTTTGATGTGGATTGCGACGAGCATATCTTTCTATCCTTCAACTTTTTCATCTTCAACTCATCTCGCATTTCTTCTTTCATTTTTCTATCACTCTATTTTTCCCGCCATCATTTCGAACGTCCATTTTTTAAGATTCCCATATTTTTCAACTTTTTCTCTCCGATTGTAAAATTGTATCATTCTCCATTCGTTCCCTCATCCCCTTCTCGTTCTAATCTCGCGATCGCTCCAATACGCAATAGAAGCGTTTCCTACGCGTCTTTTCAACAACTACTCGAGTTAGACGATCTTTCATTCACTCTCCGTATATACACATCTGCGGCGACGAACGATAAAGGATGCGTTCGTCTCTTTGACAGCGGCGCTATGCCGCAACCGTTGTTTTATAAACGGTTAAAAATAACATCCCCATCGCTGCACCGGAGAGCATTGATCTTGATAATTATTGCCGGTGCATTCCCACAACCCCATGTCTCATAATCAGTTATTTAGCTGATATCGTAATGAGTCATAATTAATGCAAACATTCTTATTTGAATCGCGACTGCGAAGAGAAACTGATCCGATTCGTTTGGCACAATAATGTAGAGATTTAACCAAAATGGGATTTTTGTATTTTCAATTACAAACTGCATTTGCCATCGTGTAAGAAAGAGGCTTGAGCGAAATGAATTTGAATCGTCGGAAATGGTGATAATTGAAACCGCTAAGTTCTGCGCATTTTTGTCTCGATTAGCTTTTTTTTATTTATTCTCCTCTCTTCGTTTCGTTCGAAAAAGAGATGCTGACGTTTTTGAAACTTGGCAGTCAAGAGTTCGCCGAACCCTCGACAAGGAGCATCGAGCTTAATAACGCTGATGTATACCTTTCGATATAATTATATATGTATGAATATATATTCCGATTCACAGTTCAGACACCTGCACTCCCTCCGCGCCCGCAGCATTTTTTCTTAACCACATTTGCTGATATCCATAATTTTCTCTCTCATTTAGTTGCTTTTTTATTTCACTTTAAAGCACTGAGTATTAGGTGGCAATTTTGCTTGCTAAACAATGAAGCAGTGAACGTTATTCAATTACCATTTTTTCTGAAGCATCGAGGGAACTTATTATTAAATTATAGAGACAGGAATTGAGAGACGGATCGTGAAATCAATAATTATCGGGGGCCCATTCCTAGACGATTTACTACTGAGTATTTCTTTTGCAAATTTTTATTTTTAAAATATATTAAGGATCGACAGACGACTCACGTGAATGATCGCTTTAAAGATTGGGAATCACAACCACATATGAAAACGTTAATTATTTTTGGGGTACAGCGAATATGGAGAATCAAAAGTTTGCAGCTATTTGAAAATGATAAAAAATGAATTTTGAGTGGGACTTTTGACGGTCGGGAAGAGTTAAGAAAAAGCGGTTGGAGGTTCTCATGAGATGAGTTTATAATACGAAGGTTTTGCGAGTTCTCGGACAAGACGACAGAGAAAGACCGGACGAGCAAAACTTGTCGAAGGACATACGACCGAGAGCCATACAGGAAGAGAGGTCCTTGAATCGGGCACCGAACCTCCCGTACATATTGAATGTGTACGTTGGAGGATATATATATCTATGGATATCTATGGATACACCACACAAGGGGCCTCCTGACCTCCCAGGCTACGTTCTTTAAACTAGAAAAGAACGATCGTTCGAGGCAATGAAATTCTCGCGTTTCCGAGGGCATGCAGAATGCCAAGGACTTGCGCGTAATAACGTAAAACGAGACGACGATGACGATGACCGCGAGCTCCATGTGAAAAATGGCCCCAAAAATATACATTCCAAAATACTGTTTTCTATTTATTTGCCTCAACAAAACCCTGCGAAAACAAAACTTTTTTTCTATCCCTCGAATCATTGTTATTATTACCTGTAGTCTCGTTTTTCTCCCATTTTTATTGGCTCTATACTGGCACTATATATTTCCCCTTCCATTGTACTCACCAATAAAACTCCTCGGTCACTAGAAACACGCGCCAAAACTCGTCTCGTAAACCGAATTTTTCTGTTACGTAAAAACTGAATACATACCATTACGAAAATAGTTTCTTAGCCCGGATTTCTTCACGTATATAAAACAGTAATGGAAAACAAGTTCTCTCTCTCGCGCTCTCTCTCTCTCTCTCTCTCTCTCTCCCTGTCCCGTTGCTAGTTTCACTGTATTTGCAACTCGAGAGCTCCCTGAACCTGAATCTTTATACAATTCTCTCAAACATAAATATTCCGAGGCATAATAATCTGTAGGGATCGATCAAAGTGTCAAAATCAAGTACAGCATATCGTTTGCGACGATTATTTAAACTGATTGACTTGTCGACAAATGTTTGCAGTATCATTTGTTTGTCCTGTTTATCGGATTTTTTAATAGAATAATAATAAAATAATTATTTTTTCCGACGACGGCCGAATTTTTGAAATCCTGTTTCTGAAATGTTGGATCACAGAAAAAAATGAGAAAAAAGCATAAGATACGTAGGAGGACCAGAACGATGATCCTGAAACGGAAATGAAAATGTTTTATTTATCGAGAAAAGAATAATCCTTCCGGCGCTCCGAGAGTTCTGGTTCGGCTGGCCCAGGAAACTCGATATTTTCCTTTCGAACCGCACGAATCCTTTAACCCTCTTCTACCCTCTTTGAAGTATATAATTTTCCAGGGCGATGTAAAGAGCTGACCGAAACTATGACCTGCCGAATATTTACCCAAACACAGACATCGGCTTAGTTTGAAGAGTGGGGGAAAAGGGTAAGTTATTGCGAGCGGGTAAAGGGTGTACCTCTCAACCCTTCTCGCGCGAGGCAACCCTTTGACCTCAAGACCGATTGGCTCGAACCCAGTGCTACGACACCCCCGTAAACTCAGTGAAAAAAAAGTTTTTTCTCTTTCTAGCAGTGTCTCTCCCTCTCGTTCTCGCACTCTGCGTACATAGATGGCATTTACTGCTCCATAAACGCATAAACTTGTAAACTTTCTCCGTTTTGTTCATGCGAATACCGACTGACGATGCAGCTTATAACGGTCAACGAGACGCATAAATATATCCAGACGGAGAAAATTTTTTCAACGCAATGCTGGAGGAACCCTCAAGAAAATAGTACGACCCCGGTAAAGACCCGTTTCGGAGTTAACGTTCGACCATTATCGACGCAATAATTTATTTTCATGATTTTACGATTCTCCCATTACGAGCAGAGACACGACCTTCTGTCAAATGTATACACAACAAACCTAATGCTATTTTTCTCTCACTTATTTCTCGTGCTTATATTATTTTTCCAACTCGTAGACGCGCGCGGACAAACGTTAAGAGAGCAGCGCAGCAAGCACAAAACAATAAAGGTGGTACCTACAAGATTTTTAAATGGCGAAAAGAAAAGAAGAGGTGATCGAACCTGGGACGCATGTGTTTCCTTGAATACGCGGCTGATGACCTGCGAAACGTGTGCCCATTTATATGCAACCCGAAAGACGAGTACCGGGCATCACGTGGCCAACGATTTCTCAAAGCATGTGCCTTTCTCTAATTTTTAATCGATCCCAGCGAAAACACTCTCCCGTAATTCTCGTTCGCTCCGCGCACGTGCTTCTCCGCTCAACACCATGTGTCGCGTTCCCTCAACCGCGTATCTATAGATATATTCTATAGGTATAATAAAGAACGACCGAAAGAGGGGTTGTAAGTTCGATCGATTCAATTGTTTGACAGCGGAAAGCTTCTCGTTGATGAAGGGCCAAGGGAGACCACCACGATTTATGGCTGCGTTATTCAAGGATTGGGTTCATAACATTTTTAAACGACGAGCTCGATTTTTGCTAATAATTTTTTGGCATGTTGCATGTTCGCTAATGGGAGTTCTATAAATTAGCATAAAGAAAGCTTGCGTATGAGAATCCATAAATGTTGGAGAACATAAAGAATGTTCCATCTTTCTTGAATGTTGTCTCCCTCGTTCTTTCTCTGGCTCCTTTCTCCGTTTCTTCGTGGCTGCGTCTTGATGAATCGTCACGTTTGACCGCATGTGACCGGTGTCTCGATTCCGATAAAGTATGTTCTTTAATTCTTTCAACGACTCGTAATACCGGAAGATCAATGATCTCTGAGCGTTTCGTCACCGTCGACCGTTTGTTTATTAACAATCTGGTGCGAATGACTCAACTGTCAAGAAATCCTGAATAATGAAGAATTAAGTGAAACAACATATCGAGTGGCTGTTTGCGAGGTGAATGCCCGTTCGATTGATTGACGTTAATGACGTCACTCTTTTTCTCTCGCAAGATTAATACATCAAAGTTTTATTCATCAGTCGTACAAGGACGAGCGTATAATCTTGCAAAATAGAATTCCTCATCATTAGACCCACAGAAGTCCTACAAACTTGGCACACGTGACTATTAGTTGTTCAAAATGTTTCAAAACATTAATAATTGTTTTATAAAATAATTATTGTTTAATTAAGGTTTATAATGGAGCAAAGGATTATGAGTGCAACTGTGAGCCTCGTACGAAACTAAGGATTGCTAGAATATATTGTACGCGGACACGAGGGTACAATATACTTCCGCAGTGGGCGCTGTGTCTGGCTATGGGTATAACGGTGCGCTCCCAGCACGTCACGCACGTGCGTGTGTGATGTCACTGAACCTGCAACGAGCCGTGAGTGTACAAGAGGATCAACAGCCCGATGACTCCCTCGCGTTTCTTTCTGTGTTCGTAAATACGTTCTACACTAAAACTTTAAATGGTCTTCTGTGTGTGTATTTTAACTCGAGTCAACAACGACGTTGAACCAGCTCGTATACCGGTTTTGACTTTTCCGATACGAACGAAATTTCTGGAAGAAACCGTGTGATACATTCTTCGATCTCCAGACTTGATTTTCTTCACATTCTTTTCTATGTTTTCATTATTCTTGTTGATCGATCAGCAGCTCCGGAATATTGGAGCAAAAAAAAAGATGCAGCTGATTCGGATGAATTATCATTTTTCAAAGTCCTCTGCAATGCGATTTTCATTGCGGAGAAAAATGTCGACTTATTAGCTGCTGAGGTGATTTAATAGAATGACAAAATAAAGAAAAAAATTCTTTGATTAGACTAAATTTCAGAAGGATATAATATTCGACTTCCTGATAAATTATCACGAGAGTTTCATTCGTCCAGATAGAAGTTACATAACGCGAGACGGTGGAACAAAAAAAATAGAGAGTCTTTCTCGTTCTTTGGGTCGCGCGCGTTGCGGGCAACGGAAAAGAGAGTCTCGAGAGCTCTCGATTTCGGAGGCATTTTCGGGTCGTTGGACCAAGCACGAAAACTCGTGGAAGGGGCTGGGAGGGGGGGGGGGGACGCGGGAAGAGAGGCCGAGTGCCCTGAGAGTCTCTGACACAGATACGATACTGATGGTCTGGTGATGTCCGCGGTGAATGCGCGCGCGTTCATGATTATTAATGCTCGTCCCAACGGGCCGTATATGCAACTCCATACACACAGGACACAGTGAAACAGGGAGGAAGACGCGGAGATACGATCGGAGGCACACGCGTTGCATAAAAGAATTACGTGGAGAGGCGGGAACGATGGAAACAGGGATCGACGCCAACGTCGTGGCACACACACGTTAATCGAAAAACTTCAAAGAGTGAGATATTATAACGAAAGAAAGAGAGATTTAACCGAAAAGAGTGAAAAGCAAGAGAGAAGAAGAGGGACAAGAGTTTCCGGATGCCAGAAACCCACCAGCATGCATTTAAAAATGCATACAGCTGCATTATCATCTTCTCGCCTCGATCTCTCATCGACTCTCGAGCGTAAAAGAATATCAAATAATATATTTGAATAAAAAAAATGACATTGTCGGATGCTGTAGGAAAATAAAACGCAAAAATTCGATAAAATGAAGGAAAAAAAATGCCCGAAAAAAACTTGTTTGAATAAAAAAAAAAGATTTGGATTCCATGATCGCCAGGATCGACGATGATGCATTGTGATTTGCATAGAAATTCAGCGGGAAGGTTGTCGGTCGCGATTTCTCCAGTCGTTGCGCTTTAGCGGCATTGAACCGCGAGAACCCTCCCGCTCTAGACAAGAGACTTCTATGTGCATATATAAATAAATATATATGCATGGATATAACCGCATAGAATGTTGGAGCAAGTACACAGCTTTGTATAGATGATAGTCGCAAAAAGAGTAGGAAGAAGAGGTTGAAGAAACGTGGGAAGCGATATAGTGGAGCGATGAGAGTGAGCGAGATCGTGACGAGATATCGCGAGTACAACGCGTCTCATGTGCCATAGAAAAAGAAAAACATACAAATACATATGTATCTGTATAACTATATCATTGTTTAAGTTATGTATATACATATAAGAGACGAGTGAGAGAAGAAAAAAGAGCAAAGGAAGAGAAGGAAGAGGAACGTGTGCCACTAGCCGCGGCCCCGTGATGCCCTGCTCCGTATTGCCACTTTGAGAGATTCAACTTGATTACATAGCGAGTTCTCGTTCCCGTTCGCTCAATTCATACGGAATTATATATCTATATGTATGTTGTTAAGATGGTGGTGTGTACGCCAAACTCGCTATTCGCAACTGCTCTCGTACTTCAGATACAACGCACTCTTCCACCTTTTTCCTCTTTTATTTTCTTCCACTTCTCTTCTTCTCTCTCTCTCCCTCTCTCCGTTATTTCGCCTATTCCCGCCATTTTGCCGAGCGAAGATGAAGCTGCGAGTTATCCCGAGCCCGCGAGACTGCTGCTTTGACGTGATTCTCTCTCACTCTTGATTAATCGGACGATTACTGCGTACCGACTGGATCTATATGAAATGTCTCGCGGATGAAATCGGTGACACGATCTGGTGCTACGGTTAAGACACTTCATTTTGCCGCTCCAGATTGTAGGTTAAGGATATATAAACGTTTGTATATGTATTAAATGAGTTTATTAACGAAGAGCGACAGTGAACGATAATCGATGCCGGAAATTCAGGTCTTCATGAGCTCAGAAATAACCATCACGAAATCATATCTCGATGAGAGAGAAAAAAATGAGTTGAAACTGGGAGCTGACACCGGTAACCAAAAAATTGTGGATATTATTTGCGCTTGGGATATTTCAAGGGGCGAATAGAAAATCCGGAAGTCAATAAGTCGAAGAAGCCTTGAAAACCTGCTCCGCCCTTTTCTCCCCGTTCTCAAATGCACGCCATATACAAACGGCACAGCGGTCTTTGTCCACTGACTAATTATGTCTCGCGCGGGTACCTGTTCATTGCAAAATATATGGCTATAATGCGATTACGTTGCCACTGTTTGTCATCAAAATGACATGGTGAGAATTCCGATACGCGTGTGTGTGTGTGTGTTTGTTTGTTCGAGAGTCAACTTCGGCCAAGGGAAGATTGTTCGTTGCTCGCTCTCTCTCTCTCTCTCTAATCTCTTGGCTCTTCCATCCTGTTTGGACTCCCCGTAAGGATAATCCAAAACAAACGACGAAAAGCTGCCGACTGAACTGCCACTCTCTCAGTTCAACGTGCACAGACACTGCAGAGACGGGGGCAACTTATATACCGAAAGGGTTGTGGCTATTACTCGAAGGAACTAGGATAGGAAAAATTCCCGCCGGTCTTTTGCAATGTAATCCTTTGCTCCGTCTCCTTTGCCTATCCGACCTCACTCCATTCATCACTGACCGCAAATTTCTCCGTCCAGCTACCTCCGCCAATGAAGAATTATTAACGCCCAGCTTTTAAGTGTACAGCGATGTATATAAATATGCACAAATATTTTTGACCGAGTGTCGAATGGTGGTTTGGTCGTAATCGAGAAAACAATGAACGAATCGTTACGTTGTGGCCTACCCGTGGTCTACCACTCTCCGCAAAGGGCGTGGTCCACCCTACAGTCTTTCCTCAGCTCTAAAGTACTGTCTTCATTGTGCCTTGGTATATATACATGCTACTTGAATTTAAACGCCATATTATACCCGGAATACTGAGGAAAAGGGTTGAAAAGTTTTGGCCACTTCTTGTCCCATTGACACCGTGAAAAAGCGGAGAATTTTCAATGTCGTAAATTAATACAGTCGGTAGCAGAATCCTATGAGCGAAGTACGTGCTGTTAATACCGAGACAAATTTCACGCTGTCGAAAATTACGGGGTTTTACTCGTCACTAATTGAACAGGAAGCTTAATAGAGTATTTTATTTGAATTGTGCAGAATACAAGTTTTTCAACTTTCTAAACACAATTTTTCTTTCGAATATTAATAAACAATTAGGAATTGTTTAATTGTACGATGTTTTTTTTGCACTTGTAGGGACTAGAAATGGGAAATTAATTAGTACGAATCATACACTTGTGAGTATTTCTCCAATTTGGTGTTTTCTCCGCACATTGGATCGGTCTCCCGGTCACTCTCTTTTGCTTTTATTTCAATCGGTTCGAGCAAGCTGCCGTACAATGACTCCGAGAACTTGAAGCGTGCGTCGAGATGTATATATGAGGATGAGAGAGAGAGAGGAAGAGAGAGAAGGAGATAAAGAGACAATCACGTTGTCGCTTATTTATACCACCAGCGAAAGAGAAGCCGACAAGCGCGAAAGCCCCGCGAAACTTCGTTCCTCTTTTTCCCTCATTGTATATGTGTGTTTGTGTGCTCTGTTCTCCGGACCTTGAGATGAACGCTCGACGAGTGTTCGCTCGAGCCCGCGGGTTCGACGCTCCGCGGAATGCCGCGAGGGTGATCGTCCTCGCTCGAGGCTTGCCTCCGAGATCCTTGCGGGGCTTTCTCGCTCTCTCTCTCTTTTTCTCATTTCATGGCTTTTGGAGAGACTCAATCGAAGGCTTCGTTGTTATGGAATAATATTAGAAAATGTCGAGAAATATAAATAAATAAATCTTTTCAATAATCCTGAATAGAAAATTACCAGAGGATCATTTTCTCGATTACGCAAGAGAAATGTGACTCTCTAAAATAAATATTTCATTATTCCAAAATCTGGAACAGACGAATGTTCCATTAATTGCACTTCAAAGAAAAATAAAGGGCATGACAAGCCTCGAAAGATATAAGACACAAAGTTTCAGGACTGAAAGACATACACGTTGTATGTCAGACTCCTCATCCGTAGTTAAACGCAGATAAAGAAAGGAGCAGGGATACGAGAAAAGGGGGGAGAGAGAGAGAGAGAGAGAGAGAGAGAGAGGGAGAGAGAGAGAGAAACTCCAAGTTCCGCGAATGTTACGGGACCACATAGCGACGTGGGAGTGCAACAACTGCATCGCGTTCATGCACCGGGCGCGGATTCAATGCGCACATATATAACAGATGACGGTATGCACGCACGCCTATATATACGTTCAATTATTATACACACATATATCAACATGCAAATATGTTTCTTCAAATATAACGCATGCAGGAGAGAAAAAAGTTGTGAATAAGCTGAGCAAATATTAAAGTTGTATGTGGGTTGTGCCCTTAAGGTCTCCGTCAATTCGCGGCGTACGTTTTGTTCGTACACTTTAAGCAATACAAAATGAATTTACATAAACAAAAGGAAAGAGAAATATAACGTCGTTATTTTTATATTTCTCGATCATTGTATAAAACGAATACGAAAAAAATGGATTATTACACACGCATATGATTGCTACGCTTTTGGATTGCACTGTTGTGCACACAGATGTATATATGTACAACTCGCGGGATCGCGGCCTGGCTGCAAGAGCGAGCTGCAAAGAGAAGTGAGTTTGATGGGAGTGCGCCGACCTCTACCGCTTTACAAACGGTCGACGACCTCGCCCCACGCTTGCAAGCATATCCGCGGCGGCACTCGCCCGCTCCCGAACGATCCAGCTCATATCCTCAATTCGCCCATTCGCCCTTTCATCCACGCGCGCAACCACCGATTATGAAAACTAACGAAAATCTCGAGCATGCCAACTTGACCGACAATCCAGTTTGGTTCGCAACTCGAATTTCACGTTTTTTCATTTGACATGTTAATCCGGAAAGCTTTGGAATTTTATTTGTGAAAGGGCAAGCGAACCTAAACAGAATCGCATAGCCAACTTTATTTTACTTTGTTCCAATTTTAATTCTCCGTATCGAGACTTCTTTGTAAGTGAAAATTTGCATTCAAGCATGGAACAGGCATGACTTCTCGAATGCGCGGACTGTAGATTTGACTAATGGATGGATTTATTGAAATACACTCTAAGCCGATTAACAGCAATGATTTATTGGTCTCAATGCTAATACGATAGATTCGTGTATTCTATAGGGCGATGAAGGTTCTCGTTGTAGTTGAGATTCTACTAAAGGTAGGATTGACCTACTGCCTCAGCTGTTTCGAGCCGATAAGTCTCCTCATCCCCGAATCCCACATATATATATATTTTCTTTCCCACGAAAATGCCTTTTTGAATGGTCTGTTTTTCAAATTATCGAGGAGCCTCGCAACGTTGCAACGAAACAGACCTCGGAAAAAATACATATACCTGGGGAGAACTTGGACTCGTATAAACAAAATCATGCGAATGCCTCGTTCAATCCACCTCTCGAAAATATGAACAATAACACGTGCACCTTTTTTTTTGGTCAATTTCGATCGCAATTACGGGAGCACGCGTTTCAGTCAGGGGGACACAGATTTTGTGGGTAACTGAATAAGCGGGAAAGTATAACTCTCCAATGTCTGCTGGGAAAGCGAACCGTCGAGTTCCTTGGACGAGCACAAGAGAGGTCGTCGTACCACGAGATTGAGAGCTCAAAGCGTTTATACAAAGCCTTAGAATTTTTTGTCCGTATAAAATTTGCAATTGCAATTTTTGTGACAAAAGTAAGTGCTACGAATAAAAAAAACAACGGGAAATATTTAGAATTACAAGATAAACGACGATTTTCGAGAATCCGAATGAATATTTAAAAATGGTATGAAAAACGATCGTTTTGTCGCGGTGTTTTTAGGCGGATCTCAATGAAGTGGCAAATTTTTCCAAAGAATTGATAACGATCTTCTAAATTCATTAAACCAAACGATATTCATCTGATTTTCAGACAGTGAGGAGGAAAAAGGGAGGGGATGTTGGACCCCGGGTTAAGAACCCCTGCTGTGTGTAGAAAATCCCGAGAGTATCGGTGCAGAAAGGCATGGCAGACGAAAAGAAGAGGAAGAAGGGGTAAAACGCATCCTCGGGGCCGTCCTAACGGTAGGGCGGGTCACTGGACGCGGTGCACCGCGTGAGCGCGAGCCGATGCAGCGCTCCTTTAAGCGCACCATGAAAACGGAGAGAGCGAGAGAGCGAGAGAGACAGGGAGAGAGAGTTGGAAGCGCGCTTTTGCACGACGTTCGCAAGACTCGCGGTGATAGCTTGGCCAAAGACTTCCACGTTCGCCAACAAATACACACACACACACATACGTAGTGGCAAACCACAGTACAGGATCACACGGTGCAATGCCCTACCTAGGTGGGTAACACGCGCATTTTGCCCTTACACACAGACAGAGCAAAAGAACGCGCGCGCAAATCGCGCCTCACATGAAACCAAGAATTTTATATCCATATACTTTTCCGTGTTGTTACTCTCTTTGGAAAAAAAAGAGAGAGAGGGAGAGAGAAAGAGAGAGCGAGTGAGGAAGGACGCCAAAGAATTATTGTCTTCTTCCACCTCGATGTCTTTTTTCCCTCCTTTTTTCCTCATTCCCTTAGGTCGAAGACCGCCAGAGTCCTTGAACTTTTCGCGATCTACCGCGTGCTCCTTCTCATCGTTTTCAATACTTCCTCCGTGCTCTCACCTTCCTGCTTTTCGTTGCGACGTCAAATGGGAATTTGGACCAAACACACAAAATTCACAGACTTTTTGGTGTAATGTCTCACCGGCTGATATGATAAGTTCTCGAGATATAAATCCGCCCGTTCGACCATTGAATAATATTCTTCCCAGTTTTGTTTGCAATCTTTTGGGCATTGCGGAATCACTTAATTATTAGGAGGACAATGACCCTCATTTCAAAAGCCACGAGGTAAATGCTCTCGCGTTTCTCGGGCGTGTACCCCATGAGATCGCGACACGAACGTAAGGCGGTTAATTTTACAAGCGTTATAATCAACATGCGTGTACATGTAATTTCTCGTGTATTATTATAAAGGGTGACGTGTTTACTTGAAAAGAATTTATTTGAAAAGCGCTTATTTCCATCATCCCAAGCCAGATGGCGTAAGAAAAAAATATGTTGACGTAATTTTATGCCAATTAATTTACAGTTTAAAACCGTTTTTGCTTAATTTTTGTTCTGCCTCCGCACAACACCAGAAAAATGGACAATATTTCGCCATTGAATAACAAACGTTATTCACTAGCGAAATAAATAATCCAATAGCAATGAACATCAGAAATAAAAATTAGCGATTGCAGAGGAAAGTGTTTGGTGACGCATCTCTCGCATTATTTAATCGATGTCTCATCTCGTTGCGGCATGACACATCTAGTCGATGCATCACATATGTGCTTAGGACTCTAACTCTTTCGTAGAAAAGTGTGAATCGCTTTTGAGTAACGGAGTGATAAATTCCATCGAAAACGTCGAGTACATGCGCTTGTAATTGACCCATTTAAAAGTTCTACATTTTCAATTAAATCGGAAATTCTCGTTGACCAGAAATATTCGAAACTTGGGAAGAAAAAAAATGTGAAAAATAGAGAAATATGTGAGCTGCGAAACGCGTATAATGAAAAAACGTACTTGGAGAGTCAGAAACTGTACTTGTACGTTTGGAGAAGCAGCTACGACGAGATAGAGGGTTTTACAAATATATATAAGTATATGTAAAAAGGATGGATATCGACGGGCAGCATACGGGTTTAACGTACCCATAACAATACAAAGAAAAGCTCTAGGCTCATTCTCAACATCGAAAACGTTGTTGAGCGGAGTGTAGGTGCGAGACGGTATGAATGACATAACCACGCTATATGACTAGTCCTACATACATAAGTGAACGAACGCGAGAGGGACACCGTCGAGTCCGCGGGCATCGACCCCCTGCGTGTTACGATGCATCGTGCACATTTTCTATATACTATATACTTGTTCTATTCGTTGTGAACCCAAAGCCCCGTATTTCCCGTAAGCACAGCCTCGTAAAGTCTTGTGCGCAAAATGTACGATTGGTAAGAATTTTTTTGAAGAAAAATTTTAGGCTCTGAATTGCGAGCTTCGTCGACGACTGAAGGTTTAACCGATAAACTATATGACAAAAGATAAATCTCCAATGTTATCGACTTTTTCAAAAGCTTCCAGAAAGACACACTGAATTCATTGAAATGAATATTATTTTTAGGGAAGAATCGAAGAACATTTCATCTTTCGACTTGGCTACACTATATGAATGAATCGAATGTATTCTTACACTAAATAGTTGTTTCGTTGGGAAGCAGAAAGACAATCAGAAAAGCCACGTGACACTCGGGCGTATTACGAAACTAGGAAGCCATACCTTAATGCCCAACTTGAGTATATCTATACAAACATAGAAACTATATAAGTTATGGCATGACCACGAAGACGTGCTGGCAATACCCGTGACATCGGGCCTACTTATTTTTCTGACCCACATTACCAAAAGTTCGTTGCCACCGCACGATTACGCGTTCCTTTGACTCGATCTCACAGATGAACACATAAACACATTTAACAATTATGTACAATTCTACGAAGTAAATAACGAGCTAAAGACTTTTTCTCGACCTCATAAATCGATTAGATATCGCGTGACAGTTTTCCTCAAGCAATTGATCCCGATTCCATCGTAAAGTTTGTTATTTTCATGCTTTCTATCCGCTCGCATTTTTCGTTTAGTCATGAACGATTTTTCATAAGTAGAAAACTCTTGGTCGCGTTAAAATAGAATCGAATAAATGAATTGATTGTTGGTAATTCATTTGATGAGTTGTAACAGGTGCGTGACGCCAAATTTGTCTCATCGCATAACGAAACAAATATATAGTAAGATGAACTCTCTGAATGAGTCAACGCATTGACGTGTACTCATACATATTTATGTAAAGTGGTGAGACCGCGTGATATAACCCAAAAAAACACGGTCGTCGTAAGAACTTGACCGAAGTTTTTCGAGTTGAAGGATAGGCTGGGAATATTTTTTTTTTTTTTTGTATACCGATTGTATTATCGTTCGTTATCGCATCACAGGCCTCTTCATGAATCTCGTACTTGGAATAACTGAAAATGTTTCTACTCTGAACTTTGGAAGAATGGCGATCATCATTAAATACATTTGCAAATGGGACAAACAAAATTTAGGTTTACGATGACTATTCGATACGAATTAAATTGCAAAAGCGTTGATGACGAGCGCAGAATGAATGTCGGCGAACCGCGAAATGCTTGGGTGGACGATCGCGTGCGCGAGAAATCACGGTGAAAGCACTTTCGCGCAACACGAAGAAAGGACGCGAGCAAACGCCATTTATTTTTCCCCTTTCGGCACGAGAGAGATCAGCCAACGAACTCACATTTTACGGCTGGCTGAAGGCGCGTGCGAATTAATCTCGTTTTTTTTTTCGTCCTCCGCATATCTCCAAATGGAGACTCGAAAAATATCGTTTTGCGTACAAGGAAAAAGATAATTGGTAATTTTCTATATAAACGAATAATCCGACTACTATTCCGTTTCAACGAAACGCATTAAAAGATTCGAATTTCATGAAAAATTCGTGTCCATCGAGAGGTGAACAACCGGGAGAACGAAATCCTCCTCACGAAGAAATCGATCTGGAAAATGAATTTTCCATCCGACGTGAACATTTTAGTTCGGGACGTTAAGATAAGAGAAGGTTTCGAAAGTGAAAAGAAAAAAAAGAACGAGGTTGCGCCTCGAGGAAACTTGGAAGAACCAACGCCGAGAGAGGAGAGCGACTCGGGGAAGGCAAAAAGAAGATAAAGTGTGGAAAACTGGGAGGGAAACGGTGAGTATTGGTTCCTTCTTCTCTGTACCAACATCTCTAGTGAAACCTGAAGTATAGGTATGTATGGGATATTCGTTGGTATAGATATACAGCAGAGCGAAGGTTGTGATGCGAAGTGAGTACAGTATAGTAAGAGTATCATAAGTGTCTTTCGCCCTCTCTTGTATATCCTCGGCGTCCGGCGCGTTGGTTTCGCGGCGCCCGTCGTTGTCGTCCCCTCGCGGTCGTTCGCGTCGCGAGATTAGCGAACCTGGAAGAGGGCCGATGCCAGTGAACTCGGTTGGCCGGTCACTAACCAGGTAACCCACACTAGGTTTTCTCGCTTTTGCTCGTTCCCTCTCCTTCTTGTTCTTGGGCTTCCCTCTCGCGACGTCAACGTGCTATGCAGCAACGGTTACGCTACGGGCTTTTTCACCGTTTGCCCAGCAGCAGACGAGAGCCCACACGTACACATACACATACGTGTGTGCTTTTATGCCTTCTCTCGTTCGCTTCGTCCCTCCCTCACCGCTCCTTTTTGCAACAACAGTTGAGCTCTCTTGCCGGATAATGCTCGGGGTAATTGCGCGCTCGGAATTCTTCCTTCTATGCGCTTCTCGCTCATTCTTTACCTTTATTCTTCTCTCCCTCTCTCTCTCTCTCTCTCTCTCTCTCTCTCTCTCTCTCTCTCTCTCTCTCTCTCTCTCTCTCTCTCTTTTCTCCTTTTCTTTACAAGACATTATCCTACAGAAGGGAAGTGATGACCCTTCTTCGCCATTTTTCCGTCTCCGTTCTTCCTCCTCTCTTATCTCTCTTTCCTCCCTCGCCTGTTCCTATATATCTTCTCGCTTCTCCTTAGTCTTCTTAGCGTCGTTCATCAGATTATTGCGTTACTTATGTGAACTGTTGCCTTTTCTCAGGCTTCGACCGTACGTCCCTGTTTTCCGAAAGAATTGAGATACAGACTGCTTCCTCTCTTCTATGAGGATGCTAAGAGGATGTTAAGAGGTTCCTGCACTCCCGACTGACGTATGCCAGCTATATGTCTTCCGGGTGTAACGACTTTATCTGCTGTCGATTGTTGTACCGTGATAGCTGCTTAATTAGTTTTTAATTATTTTTATCTATGAACGTCGAGAATGTGGATTGAGCTGTTTTGAAATTGTTTTCGATATTTCTGTCTTTTGAAAGGAAAAAGCTCCATTTTTATGAACAGTCAGCGTGAATTTTTTGATGCAATAGAAATCAACGCTTCGATTGCGTGTCGGAAATCATTTTTCCTAATGTAGCGATTGGCCAGCAATTAAGAACCAGGGAAAGTCCGTGCAAGTGGGCTGCACTCCGAGATCATCCAAATACGGTTCGAACATTTCGTCGCCCTCTATAAACTCTCGTAAAAAGGTAAATTTCGTTTTAAAAAATTCGTTTTACTTATTTTGCCTCCTATTTTCATTTCGTTCTCGCGAAAATTGAAATAGAGCCGAATTTTGCGGGCGTTACCAAAGGCAATAATGTGATACGCGATCTTTGCTCATCCGAGCATCGCATCCAAGCGCCATTATTTCGTGAACAACTTTGTGGCTCGCATTGCCCCACGCCTGCTGGTTACCGATGGGCCAACGACCCCGCTAGGTAGGAGCGAATCGAGTTAATGAATTGTTGTTTACGACGAACGTTCCGACACAGCAACGACCACAGAACGTGAGAGCGAGAAACGAGCAGAAAAAGAGAGATAGGAGAATGAGAATTAAAAATACAGCGAGACCCGCTATTCTTGCTGTGTGGCGAGCTCTCCAGTTCCAGAATTCGCATAGTCGTTTTAATTTTTATCCTACCAAGAAATATCACTATAGATTACGATTGTGTCGCGAATAAACGAAATTTTTCGCCTTAAAAGTATATTTTCTTAGTAGCAATCGAAACATTTTTATCGCCTTCCCCATCCATCTCACTCTATTCACGATCGTTATGAAAATGTTACAATTTCGAATGAGTTGTATGGCAAGTTTTTGAGTCGCGGCCGAGTTGGTGGGGCATGCAGTTTGTTGCCCGGTGACCGAGTTCATCGCCTCCTCGCTGCCGTCTCGAAATCGAGAATCTTCCAGGCTCCGAGAGCGTTTTTGCTATAGCACAAGGCGACTTTAACGCGAGTACACACGCAAGATGTATTGCTGAACAGCCTGCGCAACGGCAGCTGATGACTGACTTGTTTTTTCATTGCAAAAAGTTACGGCGCCATGGCCACCGAATTAACAAAACAGATTGAATTATTTGACTGATTCTTTAGTTAGTTTGAAGGGAACGAGACAAGAAGAGAACAAGAGAGAAAACGTGATGTAAAAAATGGTGGAAAAAAAATGTCGGTTCGTGGGTGTCGGGAGTCCCGAGTTTCTTACATCTCGATCATCTCGTTAAATGGGGCTTGAGATGTTTTGATTGTTACTTTCGTCAAGAGAGTGTGGGCCGAGAAGTTCACGAAGCCTTGCGATTCTCCGCGGTCTCCGAATTATAATTAAATTATTTTTCGACATTTTGAGGTTCGAGGACCTCGAGCCGAGGTCCGTGGGGATCAATCATTTATTACGAGCTCTTTGAAAGACACGACCTCGTAAGCCGGATACGCAGAGCGTCCAGAAATAGTCAAGGACACAGGAAGAGGTTTTCGTAAAAATGACACACGGGGCTAAACGAACGAAACAACAGGCAAGACAATTTGTACGAAAATGCTTGAGTCTCCTCCGGCCGCCGCTGCTGTTGCGAACTGTGAATTTTGACACGATTGTCTCAAACCTTGTCCATTTCTGTATCGCTTGCACAGTCAATACGTTTGATGAACTGTAAGAAATAGCCGAGTCTGCGCGTGTAAATCATGGCCATAAATATCGATCGATACGCAACCCTTGGAATGTTATGTATTTTAAAGAGTTGTGTAAATATGTATATTTGGTGCACCCCGTGGATGCAAGGACTGGAACCGTTATACATAAAATGTAAATACAAAAGAATGGACAACGCTCTAGATCTCGAAAATTATGGATCGTTTAACTCCGTTAAGCTCGTGCCTATTTTTCGTGCTCTCTCAACATCACTCGGCCATTGTCACCCTTGCGAGAAGAAAGGATTTTGACGAGGGTTTCTCGGGCACTCCTTCGCGCAGACAAAAACCCTTCCGGGTCTTACCCTTCCGGGTGTCATTTGATCGGTCGTGGACCCACTTTGCGCAAACCCTTTCGTTATGCTCCATTTTGCCAATGCAAGCAAATTTTCCAAAGGTATACCTGAGCCTCCCCCGTGGTGCAATATTTCAAAGCGCAAATATCGAGCAACTTCCGAATATAAATTTTCGAAAGTTTCTACCTATCCATCGGCAAGAATTTTCGACCGCAAGTCTCAACCGGACAGTTTCATTTTCGCAATCCTTGCTTCAAGGGCGCTACGATATTTCGTCGGGGAAGAAAACTTTCCACGAAACACGAATTCCACAGATCTCGGAAATATTTCCAGCCCTCAAGGGATTTTCTTTTCCAATTTGTAATGCAAATCAAGTTTTTGTGACGTGACTGTATGACCGGAAAAAAGTGCATTGAAGGGCGTAACAAAAAATCTTCCCAGCGGTCAGTGGCCATGTAACCATGAACCTTTCGTTATTCTCTTGCTCTGCCGCTGCCTCTCTCTTCTCTTTCCTTCTCAGGACGGTTACGTCTGTATCGCGTATTCAAGTCGCGCCTTCTGTTTTGATCGGTCATCGGCACGATCCTTAGCGAGTCTTGTGGCGCACTAACACAAAAATACGAAGAACGTGTATTTGTCTCCCCCAGGATTTATACATCACATACGATGAGGACATGAAAAATAAGGCGGTATTCCAAATAACGAAGAGAGAACGAGACGACGACGACGACGACGACGACGAGCATGCTTTCGAAGAAATTCATTGTATTCCAGACCCACGAATACAGTCGTGCATGAAAAGAGAAAGGATATCGAATAAAATGCAAAGAAATTGAGAATTGAATAGACAAATCGAACATGAGACAAAAGTCTGTTTGGATTACGTGTGTGTCTGCATAATGCCTTAAAAATCGAATTCGAAAGTCACTGATGCTTGATATTCGTTTGTAATAATAATTCAGAATTGCTATATTATTTTTCATATTAATCATGCGGCTCAGCCGAACGAGAAACAAAACAAAGATAATGGAATATTTTGTTGAAAGCTCGATTCGTTCGGTTTTCTATCAAAGGGCCCGGTAGAAATGGAGTCAAAATGATCGTCAATCGAGCTATAAATCACTGCGGAACGAGCGGAGTGACGTAAAAGTGAGCTCGAAATATGCACATGCTCCAGTTGATTCGTTCCAAATTCGTAAGTGTTCAGGTTCGTAATCGAGACGAGTGTAACGAGAGGGATGTAATTCTTGGTCGGCGGTATAGATATTGGTATGCGTGAGTGCGTGCGAGCACGTTTTATTGGCGATCCATGGCGAAGCGCGAGAGATAAAGTTGGAGCGTGGCACACGACGCATTGGTACATCAGCTGCAGCGCGACGTTACGATCATGGATGATGAAGAAGCGGGGATAAAATTGAGACGCGGCGATGTGTTCGTATATGCACGTACATGTTGTCAATATATAGAGTTTGGTGAGAGTGGGGACCGCGAAAAACGTGAGCATTGAGTATATTCCAGAAGGAAGAGAAGGTGGAGGATGGATGTGCAGTTCGGAAGGGGTTGGAGGAGGAGGAGGAGGAGGAGGGCAGTGAACGCAACTGGACGTCGGTCACTCACCTCGTCGACCATATTGCTCCATATCCATGGAGGAGTGAGAAAGGCAGAATGGTAAAGAGGGGTTAGGAGATCGAGGGGTGGAGGGGGGAGGCAGCTGCTGCTTTTGCCATCGAGTATATATATCCGTATTCATATTACATTTATATGCACATATGTGCACGTATGAAATCGCGGAATCAAGCTCGTCAAACTGGCTCTTACATAATTGTGTAAATTTTCAAGTGAAACTCTCGCGTCCCTGCCGAGTTAAAAAATGTTCACTGCCTCAAATAATGTGCATATGATTCTGCATTGATCCATTAATCAGTGAATTAATTTGGGACCGAAAAAATGATCGAATTCGGCTACGAAATTTGGTAGAAGAAAAAAAAAAAAAGAGCAAAATGAATGCCTCTTTTCTCTTCTTCTCGCACGTGTTCAAAGTTTACGATTCGCTGCATAACCATATGGCAAATATTCATATATGAATATTCATATGTATTTGTGTCAAGAAAATATAATAATGCTTTCCTTCACTGCTCAATGACCGAGGGAACAGCGAGAGAGAAAGAGGATGTAGCATGTATCGTCCTGAAACAATGAACAATGATTCCCGGAGAAAGTAATGTGTATATACCGATGTGTGGATTTAAATACACACGTGTATATGGCCGAGAGTAAGGGTGAAAGCTGCATGGCTGGTGCACTTTACAGCGCGGACATATACAATAATATACCTGCTCTACTAAATTCTTCATTGTCCTCCTTATCTCAATCCCCATTTGTATTTATATACAAGTCCACATGGAGTTACATCATTCAAAGCATATTTATTCATGTGTTTATTCGTCTGTGTGAAAACATGTTCACTTATGAAGGTTGAATGATCGTCGAAAAGTTTAAAAACGAAACGATTTGAAAAATCATCATTTTTTTTCCTTTTTTCAAAATATGTATTCCTGTAAATTTTTAAATAATGTGCGAATGGGTAGCCCTTATGGCAGAGACACAATAAAGTTCATTTTCTTCCTGTGGAAAATATAATTTATGAAACGATCAACTTTGCTGTGCGGGGAAAGTAAAATCGAACGACCAGTTCTGTCCAACTTTTCGCGAAGGGAGCAAACGTGCAATCATGAATAACCGGTGTTTCCAGCAAAATTGTGTGTGGGTAACCATGACATTACATTTACGGGACGCCGTAACGTCTCGACGCCGAGAATTCGAAAAAAAAAGCCAGTCCTAACCCTGTGTCACTTATAAACGCTCGTACTTGTCGTTTTTCGAACCATCTCGACGGCGGAACGGGTCGATGAAAAAATTAGCTTGTAGAAAAGCAATTGCAGAAGTGTATGTCCAGCGAGAATAAAGTGTCCCAGTCATCGTTGCAGGCTTGCGCAAGAGACCCGAAGAGTAAGAATAAGAAGAAAGCAGGCGGAGAGACGAATTTGGTTATTCGGTCAGTGGCGCGTCGTCTTTCAATGAGCATACATTCGATTAATAAAATAAAGGCCCCGCAATATTTTCAATACCGAAGCTCGCCCACGACAATAAATACTATCCATGTGATGAATTATCAAAAAGATAGCGAGCGTAAAACACAATGAACGATTAACATCTCCACATGAACGAACTGTAAAAAAATGTACTAATTAAACTGAACGGGGAAGCCGAAAGGAAGAGAAAATCGTGCAGAACGAAAGTTCATTGAACTATGGAAAAACTTATTGTTGCTTCTCGATCGATTAAATTTGTCGACAATCTTAGCGCGAGATCTTTTATTTCCGGATAGGAGCTCGCACATGGTAAAATGCACACACACACACACACACACACATACAGCACATGCATTACATTATAAAGGTCTACACCCACGCAAAAGTATGTACACATATATATACATAAATATAGAGTGTGAAGAAGCAGTTGAGTTTCGCAGCCATGAGCGGGCTCTAATTATCGAGTTCCATAAAGGCTTGCGGGGTTCAAGAGTTACTCATTTATATATATATGCATGTATGTACATGAATATATATATATATATATCTATAAAGTGAGGAGGAACTAGCGCAAGGTGGAGTATCTCGGTAAGTACATACGCAGACACACATGCACATTAGCGAAGGTAAAAAGTGTGGGTAAGTACTCGCCAGCCGATCGTTGTAGTCACGGGTTCACTAACCTTCCTGGTTAACCCCGCTATCGATGCTAATGGGAGTATACGTGATACATAGGTATATGTATTACGTATGCACATACTTGAGAATTTATATACTTGTATATAGAACTTTATTGTTAAACATTATAACTATATATAATGGGAAATGCCACGTCGCTATTGCCACCGACGCATTGTATGTGCTTCGCTGAGACTATCCATAGACGCGATAGCCAAGTTCCAACACCATAGAATAGCCCGCGTGTATGTTGCACAAACCGCAAACCCTGTTACCTATGCTGCAGGCATGATTTCCGCGTCGGTTTTTTCCCTCTTTCCCCTCTGCTCCACCATATCCAGCACCGAGGTCTGGTGCACGCCCGAGGTTAGAAATAAACGAAGACAAAGAAATTGCGAATGAGAAAAATGAGAGAAAGCGAGAGACGGAGAAAGGAGCCCACATACCAACCCGGAAGAATTGCAACGACCATCGAGCATTATAAACTATCAGTCCTGAATTACAATTATAACAGAAGTGTATCTTTTTTTCCGTCTACCGAAATAAAAAAACGGGAATTCACGAGCCGGTTCTCCACAAATTCTGACCAAATTTTCAATATGAAGATTTTTCTAGCCCCGGCCACTAAATTTGTGAATATTTTCATTGATTCTCCTTATCGGACTGTACAAATTAATTTTCAGAACAACACAAAGCCCATTTTTTCTTAACTGCAATAATTCCTCGAGTAAATATATATATATATATATACATGGATATATACGCGCTTATTGGCAAAAGGTTAGTAACCGAGTAAGCACAGATGGTACACACGCGTATAAAATCTCGAGAGTGTGTAGTCGGTCGGTGTGTTGCACGACCTCTTGGTGAGCGCAAAAAGAAAGAAGAAGAAAGAAGACTCTCCCTCCCTGTTTCTCTCTCCTTTTCTTTCTCTTTCTCGGCGCATCGCGGGACTTAGGAGTCCCGGACGGAGCAACGAGTGAGCAAACTGCGAATACAGTTAGACGAACCAAATTCGCGGAGTGCGACAATGAACGAGGAAGAGAAATATATATCAGAAATATACATATATACGACAGCCAACCAACTCGAGAGTCAACCTATTTTTGTTTAAATAGTTGAAAGAATTTCAAGTATTCTCAAGTAATACAGTACGAAAAATGGGGTTACATTTAATCTGGTCTTAAAGGTGAAACATTCTTGGATGTTTTGTTCAGCTTTTTATATGGTTACGAATCTGCGAGATCGTCCTCGACCTCGCGGTTTTTCTTCTTGATGTTTCCCTCTGTATATATTATGTGTGTTTTGATCTCCACGTGTTATTCCAAATGTTTTGCAGGGGTCGGTGGCCTTTTCAACGTGAAAATGTATGAGAGAGTTCGTGCAGATTCCGACAGAACATTTTTTCCAATACCTTTTTAAACATCGCGGGAGGTTGACGATGACGAATAACTCCGAACGGGGATGCTATGGGGACGTTTATTTTGAAAAAGCATTCTGCTCAAAGTTTCCTCGATATCCCGGACTCATTATGTTGGCAAATACGCTTTAGTGACATGGAAACGTGGGTGTCGAAAAGATCGATTTGCTATATGGAAAAAGCAGTGTTCTCTCGGAGAGCACGAGGTCCTCGAACCAGGAGAAACAAACGTCGTCGTATTCGCGCGATCACCCTTTGCGGTCACGGTCGTCCGATACCGATCTATTCAGTGGCAAACATTCGGCCATTATGAAAAATCTTTAGCCCGAATATTATATAAAATTCTCTTGCGTTTGTAACAGTCTCTTCCTGAGTGGCCTTCTCATATGCTAATAATGAGTTAATATATACGAGGGAATAGCGAAGCGCGTGCGTTGCGAACAAATTTTTTTTTTTTTTTTCGCTCAAGCATCGAAAAAATTGGATCCATTTTTTCAACAAGCATTACGAACCCGCTGATTTTTTCATACGGTGAACAAATGTAATTCGAGCGAATGTCAATAAGTGTTTCGTAAGCGAAACGCTGCGCGGAATATAACGATCGTCATTCTATGACGCATTTATTCAAATTTATTTAAACGATAATTGGGCAATGATAAATAATCAAGGGGCCGGAAAGGATGTTAGTAGGACTGTGCCCCAATTATTAGTCATCGTGCGGGTTTATTCGAAACCGAGCGTAGCTACGAATTGACCGCATTCTTTGCCGATCTCTTCGCACTCTTCCTCGTTGCTCGTGCGACGCCAAGTTTTAGGGTCTAATACCCGAACCAGGAAGACAGCAATGTTTCCATGTTTTTGTTAATCGCATACAACGGGAGAGAACGGGAGTCTCCGCTGCCGGAAACGTCAGAATCTAAGCAGCTGACTCCGGAAATGCCAACAATGCCAAACCCGCTGAAAAAAAATCGCCTAAAATTGCAGTCCTCGTTCAAGGAACATATCATTTTTCGACACACATCGTTAATTATAAAAAAAAAAAGACAGAGACGCGTTGGCCTCAAGACAACGAACGAAGTATCGCGGGCGGAACTTTGTTGCTCACACGGGAGGATGGAAGAAAAATCTGTTAATCGGATTATCCAAGAGCCATCGACCTTTAGCCAGCTCGAAATAAAAGCTGCACGTGTAGAAAAAAAAAGTAGAAAAAAAGAGACGGAAGTTATAACGAACAACAGTGAACCTCGAGTGTTTCATGGTCGAGGTCTTCCGATCGATCGGGGAACATTGCGCGAAACGGTCTTGGCACGAGTTACATAGACAATGACTTCCGGGCTGGTTTCTCATGGACTCACGGTCACCGAGTCTCGTGCGTTTTGTCCAGCGATCTCCCACTCCGCGTGGTCGTTTACATATAGTAGCCCGTAATGTCAAACGCTATGTCGGTAAGCCGATACATAAATATTATACACACAACATATATCTATATGAATATAAAGATGCCCGCAAGTATTCGTACACGCATACCCATATATTTGAATCGTTGAGGAGACCAGCCGGAGAAATGGCGTCAGATTTGTTGGCCTTGATCGGTCAGTGGCTCTTTCATAAAAAAAAAACGCGTGTATTTGGCCAATCTGGCATTTCTTAATATTCTCGAATCGTTGGTATTGGTGCGTATTGGTGCGTATCCTTTAAATGTTTGTCTCTTCGTACATGTGCTACGAAAGATATAAAAACGTATTTTTTGCACGTACTTTTGGTAGGATTTATAGACAGCGAGAAATCGACATTAAAAAATACGAATGAGATGTTTTATAATAATGACGTTATTTTTAATAAAGTATAATATTGAGTTACGCCCTTATTTATCGGAAACAGCAAAAACACACACATGCGATCACGCATGGCACGTTGTTTATGCGTGTACGGATATCGAGCTCATTTTGACCGTTTACATAATGGGTTTCGTGCGAGAGGCTATCGTTCCCTCAGGGGGTCGAAGCCCTCAACATTCTCGATCTCGGTACTCCGTCACACCAGACATTCATGCCGCGAGAAAATAAAGAGGGAGAAAAACGTCTCGAGCCAGCTATAATTATATTTTTCAAGTCGAGAGAATAAAGCAGAAAAATTACGCGACCAAGTGAATTTGTTCTCAAGAGTTTGAATGACGGACAAACTCGCTGGCCCGCGGTGCGTGCGTGACGCTCACGCCTGATGATCAAGGTCTCTTACCGCACACCCATCGTCGCTACCACTACATCCGCCGCGTACTGCTGACCCCAGAGACACAGAGAGAGAGAGAGAGAGAGAGAGAGAGAGAGAGAGCGAGGGAGAGAGAGACCGAAAAGGAGGAATTGACCGAGACACCGGAAGAGAATTCTAACTGCTACACGTTTTTGCGACGATCAATGAGAATTGCAAAAAGAAAACAAATTTTTTTTTTTGATTTTGCGATCGTTTTCTATAATCACCGGCTTCCGGGTTATTATTGTACTAACGGATTATCGTAATGACCTGTGCGATTATGTGTCTGTTGCGATCAATTGTATTTCCGTACGAAAGCTGATGGACGAAATTTTTCGTCGATTGATTGATTGCTCGCGATTATTTGGTTATATTCTCTCTGCATACGATGATATCAATGGCTTGAGTCGTGTGAGAAAAAATGAATGATTTTGAGGCGTGAGGAAACGCGATTAAAGTCTGAATCCTAGAGAGAACGATCTCAAGCGAGAGGTGAACCGCCGGCGTCGATCCGAGATTCGCGCTCTTTTATCGGCGTGGCCGCGAAACTTGCCAGCGTCATGATGCTCCACACACGTGCTGCGAAATGTACCGGCCGGGTTCGTATTTGTTTCTCCTATTCGTCATGTTGGTCGTCGGGCGCGTGTACTTTTCGGGCAAGTATAGCAAAAGCGATGATTCGGCAGAGCTGAGAGAATGGCGATGAACGAAGATTTAATATAATTTTTGGATGAAACGCGGTGTGTAAGAATGTGACAGAGAGAAAAGATGAGAATGAAGGGAGAGGAAGGAAGGATGATGATGGAAAAAGAGAGGAAAGAGAGAAATCCCGGAGCAGAAGAGCGCGCTGGAGAGGTGTCACTGACTCCCTGTACGTAGGTGATCGACCTCCATCATCCCCACCACCTAAGCCAGGTATATCGTATAAACGAGCACATCGTCGTCGTTGACGACTTTGTATATAGAGAGTGTGTTACTCCTCGTGGTTGTTTTGCTGCTATTGCTGTGGCCCTCTTCCTCCTTGCTCCCCTCATTCTCATCCTCCACTACCTTCACCATTTTCCACCTCTCCTCATCGTGTGATATTCCGCGAAACTCGCGGACTGTGTTTTCCCCTCGGCCCCTTTAGTCAGCTCTCGTGGCCAACGTGCCGAAGCCTCCCGGTGTCCCTCTCTGACTCCGCGCCACTCAAGTCCCAACAATGACGTAACGCCGGTTATTCAACCTGGTTGGCCGTCTCGGTGACGAAATGCCAGACTTTCATACGCTCGACTCGGTGAGAGTTCCCTGCACCATCGTACAAGTCTTTCCACTCTATCCACAAACTTTTTCCATCACATATTAACAAACGGATGCGAGTTATCGTAATTTTCCGATTCCAATTGATCCATCGATTATTTTTCATAATATTCCAAACAGCTCGCCGCTTCAGTTTCCAACTTCATTTTCTTGTGAAACTCTTTCGAATTAACATTAAGAAGTTTCGTTGAACGCACTGTATTTCTATTACGCATCGATCCTCGTCGCCGAGGGATATAACTCGAATCAAATGGTCTTGTGTATAAATAAGCTATACGACTCTCTTTCTAATCTCTCAATAGAAGCAACAGAGACAGGAACAAAGTAGTTTAGGCGTGGGCTACTCTTCTCGTACTACGATAACCGAAAGTGTTTACTATGTTTGCCAGACCTGAGAGGGGGCGCATTTCACCTCTTGTTTTTTTTTTCTTCTTCTTATTCAGTCGCGTCATTTATCAACGTCACGCTACTTTGAACCTCGTGGCCTCGTTTGAAAGAGTGTTAGGTGAGCACTGGATTTCGGGAGTAAATCGATGGAGATTCCCAGCACGAAAAAAGAGCATAAACATCGAAACTATGCCAAGAGTGTGGGTTTCCAAGTTTATTTTTTCGTTCTTATCGACGTCGATGAAAAATGGAACGACGTACGAAATTTGCATTGTTAATCAATAACGTTGACCTCAAACCCATCGTTTCCGTCATTCCGATTGATCGTCCATGGGATTTTGAGGAGATTTATTTTCTTATCAAATATTTGAATTGTGGAAATGCACGTCGGATTATTTCACAGGTATGTGAAAGGTCGTGTATGTAGGTTTAGTGTCGTCCACTTTTTGCATATACAACAAAAACATGGATGGATTATCGGTGAATTAACCACGTGAACGCTCGTTTTACGATCGAAATGCTCCCGATTCGCGGGTTGCTGACTCGAGAGTTCGGCGTACAGTCGTAGTAGCCGGGTTACGGTCCATTGAGCTTCGACCGAATCATCGCGCTCCCATTAATCCCTCTACAGAGTCAAGTATATATATAAATATTTTGTTATACATGTATATTCTTTTATGGGGACAAAGCTTTTTCTCTCACCCCCGCTTGCCCCCTTCGCTACTATAGAACAGAAAAGCCCGTTCCTCTTACCACGCGGAGTTCACTCGCTTGCCTGCGTTTGCGAATTAATCGGTCAGCGGCCCCGATAACGTTCGCCCGCGCTCGCGCATTCATTCTGCTCAGTCTCTCTCTCTCTCCGCCTCCGTCTCTGGCTCACTCGAGTTTCGTTTTTTGTATTACCACTTTGCTCACGAATCGTATCCCATGATATAACGTAAAACATTGCCAATCCTTCATGCTCCACCCGCCAAATAATTCGGCTTTTTATTTAATCGTTCCTATCTCGAGCGTTTCCACGTACGCTCGAAGCGCGTTAATCGATCGTCCGAACTATCGAATAAATTCAAGTCAAGTCCTCAATTCCGGAATATCCCATTATGAATCGTCCAATAATCGATTCTCCAAAAATAATTAGCCTCCTTCGTGTTTTATTTTTGTCAATATGGCAACGGTTTCAGGACGAGAGATGAAATTTCGTTGAAATCCAACAAATTATTCATTTCTATCGAAATGAACAGGAGTTGTCGTTTCATTGCGACGAAGAGTCCGGAGGAAAGGGTCTCGAACGGTCTTTGTATATTATCGAGTCAGTGTAATAAGTACAACAACCAGCATTACATGAACGTACAAATATATATATATATATATATGTGTAAATATATGGGTGGAAAGGATACGATCCTACGATGAGATAGGATGAAGGAGGCGGAGGATCTCCTCCTGCACGCGTGTCTACCGTCTCGATTCCGTTAGTCCGGCGGGGCTCGGGAGGTCCTGAGGAGCCACGCGTTAACCCTCGCACCGCGGCGAAACCGCCGCACAGCCGCCAGTTATCCTGTCGCGAAGTATGCTCTCGCACTTTGTGCTCCGAGCAAGGATAAACGCCACGCGGAAAACCAACCAACCAGCCACGAGATCTGCCTACTAAACGTTCCACATGCGCACATACACATACACACATATACATTATGCTCATGCGATGAGTGTACTCGCAGGTAGGTAACCGCTTAAGCACGTGGCTCGTTCCAGGACCTATACATATATCCTAGACGTTTTGTCCTTGTGTGTACTACTGTAGGATACGGTGTTGACTATATATATATAGAAATTTTTAAGCATCCGCAGTGAGAGAAAGAGGAAGAAATAGCTCGAGCGGTGAGTGACCTACGAATCTTACACGCGCATAAAAAAAACGTCCCAAGACCGGGAATGCTGAATTCTCGCGGTGTCAATGTACTTGCCCGAGACTATTACGGTAATCAATTTGTGCGAATGTATATAGTTGATTACCTTCTGGCTTTTGAATTTTCAGCAAGTTCCGGAAGGGTCATTGAGGAGTCACTCGAAAAGATGCTTTGTCATAGAAAATGCTTGTTCTTTCGCTAAAGGATAGAAACGAGGGCTGAATAAATTTTTCTTCTTTTATTTTAGTTTTTTTTTCAACATTCTTGAGCACGAGCTCGAAATTCAAACTGAGCGGTAAATCGAAATCGATGATAAGACTGTTTGGAGTGATATTCCAAAAAAACGGTGCAAAATTCGACAAAAAAAATCACGTTTTTTTTTCGCGTGGTTCGTACGTTGATGCTGTGGCTAAATAGGCGCGATGCATGAAAGAATTCGTGTGCTCATCGCGAACAAATGGATAGGAGGGCATCGACCCCGGTCTTTTCTGTTCTAAAATTTTATTGAGGCCATATCATTCCGCTGTCTCTTTATATATATATATATATATATATATGCATAGTCTTCTGAAGGTATTGCGGTGTTACTATACAACGAGCAGCGAGTAATGATTCGGTCGGAAATTACGCAAGTGGTTGATATACTTAACATTTTACAGCGGGGCATTAGGCGAGCCCGCGGTATTAGAACAACGAGTCTGTCTCTTTCTCTCCTTCTCTCTCTTTCCATAGACACATTGATACGTAAGAGCACGCGGCTGGGAATATTTGCCCTAATTAACAATTACGCAAATCACACGTAATCGGTAAATTACACAATCTTAGGGGACAGCAAGTAATAATAAGCACTGAAAATTGTTGTGGAGCTCGATTTAAAATCTGCAAACATCTTGTGAATTCGATTTGTCTAAAAATCTCTTTTTACGCCATGTAAAAAAAAAAAATGTCTCTTATTATCACGAAACTGATTGACAAAAGAAACTTTATTGCTTTTTGGAAATAATAAAATAAAATAATAATAAAATTACGTTGCCAGACGAGCTCATCGTTGTCCTCCATTTATTGTACAAAGGAAATACGTTGAGTAAACAAATTTGAAAAACCCGTGAATCACGCTCAGCTGCATTCACGTTCTGTAGATAATCGCGTGTGTGCGTGAATACGTATATATTGACATGTATATAGAAATGAAGCGCACCGGTGGCTCCCAAAAACTTTCTAATTGTGTCATCGAGGCAACGTGTATATATATTTATATATGCATACGTTGCGAGTCTCTCGGTCTAACGAAACTGTTAGGTCATAGCGGTGGAGCGATCTCGCGGGGTAATGCGAGTCATAACAAATAGAAAAGTTTTCAAAAGTGTGAGGGATTCCGAAAAAGTCTAAAAAACCGGAAAAAATAATAATTGTTAATATTTAAAGAGATTTCACGGTTATGAACAAATTGTTTTTGGGTTAAAAAAAATATTGATTTTTTCTTTATTTTTTAAATCAATTTTCGATGCAGAAAAGTTGGGAGGATTGGAAAATGGTAATATTCGAGCCGAAATGATCGGATTGCTCGGTGCGTTTCGCAAAACGCGCACCGACAGCGTCGGGCGTTTCGGTCCAGCGAGCGACGAGGCAAGGCCACCAGGTCGTAGGCATACCACTTGATTGCGTGAGTATATTCTCCGATTGAACGAGACGTGCTGCTTGTATGGAGGATAAAGAAGGTGGAGAAAGAGAGAAAAATGAGTCCTGATTGTTGGAAAAAATATCACGAATGGAGGAGCGAGAGGGGCAAAAAAAAAAAAACAGAATGAGCGTAGAAGACTTTTTGTGGAACGAGTGGACGTGTACGTTTGTATCCTGCGTCGAGGTATTCAATGAAAAAAATAATTTTGCAACGTCTCTACCGTTTCATCATAACCCGAAAAGACGCGATGAATTTTCTTATATTTGACCAGCAACGTCGGACATTTCGAAGGAATGAATATGAAAATTTTGTTGTTTTTTGTACTGCGAATAGATAAGATGGAAAACGCAGCCATGAGAAGTGATAAGGGAAGCAAAATTGTGATTGTGGCTCGTCCAAAAAGAGCTTCGTGAAAGTAAGAGCCGACGATCGTGCGCGGCGCTTTTGTATCAGCCGTCTCATGACGGGCAGAGCGGAGGCGACTGCGGCCTTGATTCGGTTGGGGTTAGCGGCCGACATCCAGGACGGCCACGAGAGCGTTGTGTACTCGCTCGTTCTTTCCTTTTCTCTCTCTCTCTCTAAGAATCAGAGAGAGAGAGAGAGAGAGAGAGAGAGAGAGAGGGAGAGGCAGCGCGAAGGCATTCAAGTTACAAAGCAGTATAAAACGCGTCGACGACCAACGTTTTGACGTTGCTCAATCATTTCAACAAGTAGAACTCCCCTTCTACAGACCTATTTATAGTGCCGGTGATGTATCGGCTCTGTAATTAATGAGTTCGACAAAAATATTTCATGTGTCCTTATCTCGCTGTCTCCCATAATTTCGATCATTATTTCCAAGAGAGAAGAAAATTTGTGCATCCGATTGGATTGAACGAGTTGCATGTGCAGGAAAAATATGGGGGAGGTGATCGATGGGTTAAGAAACTCGGCATGGTCGTTTCATAATATCCACATAAGTTTGTTAAAAAGTGTCATGCGTCCGAGAAACAAGTGAGAATTGCGTATAAAGCGCTTTTTTCTTGTACATATAAACTGCTTTCGCTGCGGAGAGGAGAGCGAGCGTGAGACGCGAGCAGAAAACTCTTACGAGAAGGCGGTGCGCGATAGAGAGTAAAAGCTCTGTTGGGGAAAAGAGCGCTGCTGCCATTGAGATAAATGTTTCGGAGAGAGAAAGATTGTCCCGAGGTTGTTGTCAGCGAGGTGTATAGCGAGGAGAAATGCTATACAAGCGAGAGAAAAAGAAAGCGCGAGGCAGTGGGAACAGCTCGGAGAAAGGTGAAAGCACTCTCTCGTTTGCTCCATCTCTCTTTTATTCGCTTGCTCGGCTCCATCCTCATACTCTCTTTCTCCAGCGAACGCGAGTACTTACTCACGTCTACACGCTCATTCTTTTTACGCTTGCTTCGTTCGCGGGAGCCATTTTTACTGACAAACTCGTTGCGCGAGAGCGAACAACACGAGAAAGAGATTACGAGGACGAACAAGTTCGCGGATCGACGCTTCTCTCGGTCATCAACCGCGCACCAACGTTTCCTGCTTTCTCGCTATTTTCTCAAAGTCGCTCGAAATACAATAGCCACTTGAAAACCTGCTCAAGGTAAATCGCGCTTGTGATACATCATCACGCCGATTTAATCCTCACACTATTTTTCCGCCTGAGAACCAATTAGCTCATTAAAACCATGCTCAATTCCAATTTTCAAATACTTTCCAAAGACTTTCCTATATTTATCTCGTCTTTATCTAGACCGTTGGCGCATCAACCGCCGAGTACACAATATTCGCCAAGAGATAATTACTTCGCGTTGAGCCCCAAATAAACTCGAGTGCAGTGACACGCGTATATGCGAGAGAATAAAAAATAATAACAAGGAGGCCTAACACACGGAGGAACAGAGAAACGTAACGGGGTTTGTCGCAGGTGCACAATGCTCTGTCTCGCACGATTCTTCTCCAGGCAGAGAAGACGCCGCATCAAAGAAAGGAGCAAACGAGGAAGCGAATAAAAGACGAAGGAAGAAGAGAACGGTTAAGACCCCGATAGCGGGCGTAGACCCGCTTTTTTTTCCCTCTTTCTTTCCATCTTTTTTGTCGATGACTTTCAGAATTTTTTTTATCACTTAATTATACTCTTGAGGGAGAAAATCATGAGTGACAAGTTTTTGGCCTCGAAATTCTCTCTGTTCTTCGTCCATATTACATAAAAGCCGGTATTACATTTTTTTTTTTTTAACTTTGCTTTCGATCATTGTGCCGAAACGAGTTTATCTCTAAGGGTTCAACAGGGTTAACAGGATATTTCTCGCCTTTATTAAATATCTTGTCTTGTTGAAAAACGAATGAATCAAGCGTCTCGTGCTTAAATGGCGCGACGGAAAAACATCCTCGAGATTCGTACGACGTATTACGTCAAGTAGAACGCACGAGAGCGTTGTACCGCCAGACTTGAGTCTGTTTTTTATTCTTCGTCTTTTATCCCGAGCTGCGCGTGCCAAAAGAAAAAATTCCCCTGCGCACGAGTATCTCCCACACAGTTTTCAACTTCCTCGAGAAATATTTACTCATACGAACGTTGCGTGGGATAAAATACAAACGAGGGGAGGATCGACGTCATTGTTATTGAAAGGCGAGTTGCAATTATTTCTTTTTATTGCTGCGAATATTTACGCGAGTGTTAATGATACGAAAAAGAAATGGTAACCTTGTTCTCAAAATCGAGTAAAACAAAAACCTGCGGAATAAACAGGAGCTTCGAATTTTCTCGAGCCATCAAATTTTTCTCTTTCTCCGGAGATAAAAAATAATGTTGTCGAAAAGAGTTGTTGGTCGATCTTGCCTCAGCCCACGTGTTGCGTAACGACCATCAGGCACTATATAACGAGAATTTCGGGCTCATGGATCACGAGAGAGTTGTCGTTGTGTAAGATTCTTGGTGTGGTCTCCGTCGGTGTTCCGTTAAAAATGTGGGCCATCGGGACATTAGCCTCGAGTGAGGGCACCGGCGTTAAAAACAGTTTTTCAACGTATAGGAGTCGGTGGTCCAAAATAACGATACACGCACAGGTGTAGAAATATATTCGCGTTATAAATTATTCAAGAGGAGAAGAGATATTTAACGATGTGACAAAACCACTGAAGATTCGAAGTGATGACGCCCGAGGGGGGGGGGGGGGTTCACAAAAGTAAGCAAAACCGAGAGGCTCTATTGAGCAGCATGCAAGTAATTGACAACGGGAAACGTTGCGGCTTCGAGGGTCAGTGCTAAACTCGGTGATCCGTTATCTACAAACCCCTCGAGCCTCGCGAACGGCCCTTCCGCTTCCTACATTTGCCATGGTACGAAAGAGGCTACAAACGAAAACTAGAGAGGATCGAACCAGGAAGCGTTTAGTCGCCTCTTCGTGTATCTTACAAAGTACCACAAAATATAACACACATATATATATATATATTTGTATAAAAAGAAAATAGCATGTTGTAATATATTGTAGAAACAAGTACATGCGCGCCCGTAACAGGATCCGACCTAACCCAAGCGAGCCTCGAAGCCTCTTCGTGTTTCTTTCTTCTCAACACTTGGATTTTTTTGTTGCTAGTTAACTACGAGAAGAGCTCCCAGCCCAGCAGCTATTCGTAACGTTTCATAGTGTGTAGAGCTGTGCTCGAACGCTCGTAAAACGTCGTCATAAATCGACTTAAAAATCTATACCTCGTTCTCCCACGAGATTTACGAAGCGAGAGAATGAAAGATGCAAGAAAATGCGGTGAAGTGGATGTAGCGATACCGCAACCGATTCTCTCACGCGGCCAATACAGCAGCTGAGCGCTCAGTACGAATATAGTCTCGTCTATACAGACAGAAAGGTATAGGTATAGGTGTCGTTCCAGGCTGCTCACTTAAAAGCCCGCGACTTCGTTCCAACAATGGCGGACGAACGCAAATTCGTGCGCAGCCGACTACTTCCTGCAGTAGACTAGAGATGCGTTCGCAATATATATAACGGTCCGAGAGCCGCGTCTTTCTCGCTCCTTCTCGTATGGATATGCGCTCGGATAGCGGGCCAGCATTAAATTCGAAAATATTGCGAATACGCGCCCGCGCGAATCACAAGAGCAAATCGCGGCGGCGCGAGTTTCGTCCACACTCGGAAGCGTCATCGGACGGAGAAATAGCGAAGCTCGTACTGGTCCCGCGCCTTCTCCGTCGCTCCTGGAGGCGAAAAGCTCGAGAATACAACGCAAGGGCGCACGTTTCAATTGCTCAATGTTTAAGTGTGATATGTGTGTGCGTGTGTGTACAAGATTCATGATTCGTATTCGCAGCAAGATGGCGCTCATTCGCCAGTTTTTCCCGTTCCTCTGGTAATACCGGCCACCAACTCCAGATGGTGAAGGTGGCGGCGGCGACTCCTGGCCGCTACCAGTTCTCTCCTCCTTTTCCTCTGCCGCCTCGCCTCCTCCTCCGTTCGTCCCTCCTCATCGTGCCCACGAGCAATGTCAATGTCAGCAGCGAGCACGTGAGGACCTTCAAGCTAAATCGATATGTTTCGGTGTCAAAGCATATTGCCTGCTCCCACCCGATCGGCCACTCGGTCGTTTCGAGTTTATGAACATCGCTGCGAAAACAATTTCTTCGACAAAAGTGGCCCAACAAAAAAGCAACGTCTGTTGCTGATTGAGCTTGCGATAGGACAAAATAATCCTCAGTCTCCGCATGCGGTGTTTGTCCGGCGAAGAGTATTCAGGATTTTTGGATTTTCGAGAAGTCGCGCAATTCAGGTAGCCTAACGGAGTTGGCACAGCAGTTGCCCAAGTGTTGCCTTTTTCTCTCTTTCGCTACTATTATGCCCATTTCTTCCGCACCAATCGACAGTTATTTTATTTCACGAGGACCGTGCACGATGAGGCGGGCTATGGGGCAGGTTCGTCAAGCTGCGAGACCCGGAAAAACGAATAACAGGAAAACCACTGCACCAGTAAATTACCGCGGCGCATAGGTCGCTTTTCGATGGCCAAAGATTTAGACAAACAGACATGAGAAATACGAGGAAATAACGAGAAGAATCTTGTTCCACAACCCCTGCTGTTTTCAAAGTGAAGCATTAGCGACGAGTCATTTCCGTCATAATTTTTGTAAATGGCCGTGGCGACAAAATGGTGTGGAAAAAAAAAAAAAACCCCCGGACGGTGACATTTCGGAAAATGGGGCGTACAAGGTCTTGCCCGAAAAGCCGGTTTAACGATTAAAAATCAGTGGCCTAACAACGTTCACGGTCAAGGCATTTATTTCCGCGATGACATTGAGCGGCAACACTCAATGTCTATCGCATTTGCAACAGCCATTTTTGCGATGGACCTGCGCGGCGTGAGTGTGTGACGTGTGCATGGGAATATCAAGATGAACGGAAACAGCTGGTCAGAAAATGCATCAGCTTGTTTGGAAAAATGCGATCGTACATAAACTTGGAATGCCCGTGAAATTTTTGCAAATAGCTTGAACAAGACGAATCGTCAAAATTATTTCTACGACGCCATACGATGGAACGTCGTGAAAAAAAATATTCATATTTTCATTATTGGACGAGGGATCAGACAAAAATAATGCGAACGCCACGGTAGTTTAGACAATAACGAGGTTAAAGGGCAAACGCACCTTTAGTCCGGGACACGGATTGTTCGGAGCCGACATTCGCCTTGAGGGGTTCGGTGATGACGATGGCGACATCGCAGACACGACTGGGCTCGACACTTCCGGTTAGGCTTGCCCGGACCTTGGCAACTGTATTTCCAGTTTTTACGAGCCCTGTGCTTCGACGATCAATCACGCACGATCTTACAATCCTTTTCTTAATATTGTAATATTTATCGTTGTTATTGTTGTTTCCGGCCGGCGACATGTTATCGAGTGACCGTGCAGTGATCGACGTGTGCCACGAGATACTGTTGGAACTCACCAGGAGAACCAACCACACCAAGATAAGGTTGATCTATGAATGGGGGGAGCGGAGGTGGTTGGCGTACAGAAGCGTGAGGAAATTTTTGCGCAAGCGTCGACAGCTGCCCACGCGATCTACTTATCCCTATATATATATATATATATACCTATCATCTTTGTATATACAAATGTACACTGTAATTTCATCGTTAATTAGAGAGAAAAAAAGATTCTGTTATATACGTATCATCATCCGACATGAGGGACGTATTCTGCACGCCCGATGCTTCGGAGATTCGATGCCTAATTATATGGCTTGTTAGAGTCATTAGAATTACCATAAACCGTCGAGAGACTCACTTTCAATATATTACCGAAATAATCTCGAGGTATTTACCAAAACGGACGATGCATGGTCCATGACGATGGGAAGATGAAAAAATAGGGATTTGAGTATGGGGAATAGACGAATTGTGAGATAACGCGAAGCAAAGAGAAGCGGGTGCGTGTTTGACGTCATTTTCCCGCGGCTCTTCGAAGTGGACACTCGCGTAAATACCGATTGGATTAACCTCGCTCTCCTTTTTCTCTTGGTCAGTCTCTTCATTGAGTTTTGTTATCGCTTGGGAATAATTATCCAGTGTACGTGGGTGTGTAAGTACACAATGCGAGCATTGACGTGTCGAGGGTGAACTAATTGCAGCTTATTCATGAACGGGGAAACACGATAACGTATAAGAGAAATCGTGAGAGACGTGGAATGTGATATCCCAGCGTGTCTCGGTTGCTCGTCGATTAAGAATCTTTCCGTCACCCACGTAACTACCCTCCTATAATTCATCCCTTTCCAAGCCCTAACGTTCCCCAGGGCTTGGGACTACCGACGCGATATATACTTATTCCAATTTTGAATCATCATGGCGAACCTAGCCCCCAGGTCGACGAACCTTCTCGTTCGAGATAATTGATCATCCCTGGGTGTGGTTTTCATCTACTAGTGCGTCAACTTTGAGCCAACATTCGAGCAATATTATTATTCAATGGACTTACCAGCCTCGTACAAAGTCTCGCTTCGTCATATCGGTCAACTATATATTTCTGAGCTTGAGCGACGAACAAAACTCGAACTTACCTGTAACATAAAAATATACAAAATTGTATAATAAAATAAGTGACAATTCAATTAACAATCTTTAGTGTTATTGTGCCACAGGAAATGTTCAATTTATCGGTAAATTACAAATAAAGTTTATGCAGATAAAACATTTCTCACATCTCGAGACGTTAATCAAAATTTCGATAAAATCTTCAATTTTTTGACAAACTTTTGATTACGTTGACAGCTGTCAAGTACGTAGTGGGTTTTGTTTTTCACAAAGCATTTGTTTGAAAATTGTATGGGTATTATTTTATCGAGGAGGAAGAAAGTTGAATCCGTGTGCGGTATTTGCGATGAGGCTGTCATTTGAATTGGGAAGAGAATCGGGAAAAGCAACTGCTCGTACCACCTTTCGAACGAAGCGACAAGCGTGTTCGGCGCGTTCGCGAATGTTGCTCAACGGGGGGTCATAAAGAGGCTTTGCATTAGGCCTCGAGTAGATGCTGGTGTTTGCAATGTGAGTTTCTTTTGTACCGACCGCTCGTGATATCAGTGTACGTCTGCAGTACCGATAACGTGCGAGCGCGGTGACCGCGCAAAATATTGGCGAAAAGAGGGTGGCGCCCCGCGGCGGAGTTGCGCGGAAACTTGTGCTGAATCGCGGGGATTCGCGAGAGGGGATAATAGGCTTGCGATGTACTTCTCGAACAGAGAGGGGATGATGTGCGAGCAGAGGGAGTCGGGTGTAAAACAGAAAGTAAAGGAGCGAGAAGTGCTGGGAGAGAAAAGAAACGACCAACGATCGAACGCTCGCTCGAGTGCAAGTGGGGGCGAACGACTCGCGCTCGCACACACACACAGACACACACACCCACAGCGTCGAATGCGCTTGTGTATACGACGAGTTGTGTGAGTGCACCTTGGAAACTCCTACCTACCGGGAGCCAACGACGTCCGTGGGTCGTTGACCGAGCCCGAAGGAAAGTGGGACATGAGCGTTGCGGCGTTGGCGCGAGCGAACCCGAGGCGAACTCAAAGAGTTAATACGCGGAGGCCTTGAGAGATCCACCACTGACGCATGCGCTCGCATTTACTAGCGAATCGACAAGACCGAACACACTACTTAGGCCAATTTTTATCGCACTCTCTTTCTTACTCATCCACTTTGAATTCCAATATGTATACATACATATTTGTCCATTCCGTACGAGTCATAATTTACACTGTCAATGCAACTTTACATTACACTTACGAGCACCCATTCGCCGTAGTACTTTGAAGCTTTGCAGCGATTCTGCAAACATTAACCACTTTACGGTATCGAACTACTGGTCCTGTTTTTTTTTTTCTTCTTTTTTGCCGAGAATTAAGACGCGACAATACGAATTTTTAATTTTATCGTAACATTAAAAATCAAATGATTCGAAACTTATCATTTGTCCATTGGAGTAATCGATGAAAGAATCGTCAGCTGCATAAAGGCCATAAATTTTACGACATAGCTGTCATAGACTTATTACGAAAATGCTGTGTGTGTCTGTCGATATATGAATGAGGAAACATGAGGTCCGATCGAGTCCGGCTGTGGCTGAACATTTCGTAATTCGATGTCTCGTGAGCGATAGCTCGTATGATATTATATTTACGTAAGTTTCCAGCGTGGAGGTTTGCTTCGTACCAGTAACGCGGAGAGTGTGAACAACACGAGGATGGAGACACACTTTTTCGATAAGTTGGAGTGATGCCGATGGATTTTCGTCAACTTTTGTATGGCGTGATTAATAGAGCTACCAATTGATCCCACAGGTATTGAGGAATGAATAAGGGGATGAAAATGATGGGTGAGGATCGGTCGTGTTCATTCATCCCAAGCTCGAGAGTGCGAGAAAGAAGAAAAAAAAAGAGATGGAAAAAGAGAAGCGTGCGTTGACTCCAAGTGAGTTATCGTGCGCTCGGTTGTTCGGACGAGATGCTCGTAGAAAACGAGACTCGCTAGAAAGTTTTGTGAAAGTTTCGAGCCAAGTGCAATCCAGGTTGAACAGTTGGTCGCTTCTGGATATAGTTGCAACTGCATTGAGAAAGAGAAAGAGAATGAAGAGATAGTAATAGAAAGGATTGCGCAATTGGACGGGATTACATCGTACATTGGACAGCAAAGCTGCATTTCTTCGTCCGCTCGTGGTTGTTATTATGACCATACAGAATATGTGTCGCTGCAACAGGCGTTCTATTCCTGCTTTTCAATTACAATCACACCACAAGTCAAATGAGTATCGTCATATGGAAATGTTGACACATTAACATTTCCATTCGTAAACAACAACAACAAAAAAGAGAAACAGTTATACGTGCAAATTTGTCCTTTACGCAGGCAGGAGGTCACGCCATTCTACTGGTCATTAGTTTCTAGAAAAATTCAAATTCATTTGGCAATATTTTCTGGTCGGCCTTAATTGTCCTGAATTGGCTCTGGAATGTCGATCCTTTCGAGCCCGGAAACATGGTCCGGGCCAGACCCAACAGTGACGAATCTGTCTCCGGAGCGATGAACGAGAAAGAAGAAAACTAAGTTGAACGAAGTTGCGACTGGTGTAGGAATTATAATTGTCGATTGATCAACTTTGCTATTTGTTTTTTTTTTTTCTTCAAGATAATTATTGTAGTTTGCTGCGACCGTATGAGGAATGGCTGAGCTTTTTAATCCAATGTAATGAAAGAATTTAAGTGAATTTAAGTAAAGAATTTGGGTAAATGAAAGAATTTTGCAACAGTATTCGTGCGTAATATTCGAAATGGTAAAATAGGGGGACAAAGGAGGGTAGAGAGAGCGGTAATAAATGAGGGGAAGCGAGTCATAAACACGGACCGAGATGGCGGATCTGTGTCGAGGCTGACCGAGTTAAGGGTCGTGGAGCTCGAGAGCATTGCCCTCCCACGAGTGTGGGTTAAGCCCCGTGTTCGGGGGTTGAACTCTGACACAAAAGTGGGGGATCGGGTTCTGACGTCAAACCCCCTGTACGTGCTACTGGAGCCTTTGGAGGACATGGATGGAGATGAAAAAAATGCAAGAAAACGTGGAGATATAAACGGAGTCCCATTTCTAATGGACCGTCAAAATATCAGAGGCTTTTTCGAGCTTGTCAGTTAATTCGTACGGTGTCTAATTAAAATTTCTTTGAATTAAGAATAAAATAGATAAATGAATGAATTAATAAAATTTGCATACATCACCTCTACATTAGCAGGCAATTATCTCATCTGAGAGGGAAAATCGGATGAGAAAACAGATGATGGGATTGGTCGTTGAGTGAAACAGAAAGTTGATCGGTAAAAGCGGATATTGAATAGTAACGACCTGTATTGCAATAAATATTCCGCTGCATATGTGAGTCTCGAGTAATAAATAAACACTCAGACACTTATAGCATACACAGCGATGAAGTTCGATCTTGAGATGGTGGTTATTGCGCTTGAGAAATATGCATCTACGTATATATTGTCGAGAACGGTGTACAGATCGTCGCGGATCGGCGAGCGCGTCCTTCGAAGCCGGAATCAGAGTCGCACGGGGCGATCGTTGATGCTAGTTCATCGACATCGAACGAGGATAAGAATTAATCATGATAAAGAGAGACAGATGGAAGCGGAAAAGCGTTGAATGTTTGTTTCGTGGATCCTCTTAATTGGCGAATACTTTGCTTACTGCTTACGATGTTATCACTATATTCATGAGACCGGAGTGAATGCACGTTGCATTTTTGTACAGAACGTTTCACACTATTGTACGTACGTGTAACTGAAATGGAAGCAGCACGCGATCCCATAATTGAATAGCGCATCGATTCACACGTAAGCAAATGGTGTGCATATTTGTATGTAGAAAAATCTGACATAGAAAGTAAAATAATAGGATCGAGCAATTTGTCGCTTGGTCATACACCAGAAGCAATAAAAAGCAACTTTTAATTTGCTGAAACAACGCAACCTCTCGGCACCTTTTTTCATATCAGATAATTCGAATCGGCGGAGAACAACCGCGCGATTTTATGATATCGGCGAAACAATTTTACTAATCGTTTCCAAGTTTCGAACTAGAATAATCTCGGCTCGTAATCATTTTTTTTTGCCTAGGCCGAAGAAAAGCTTTTCGCCTTAATCTCCGTTGTGTTTTTTCTCATAAACGATCCAACCGAACCGCGAAATGTGAAAGCTCACAGCTGAGTCCGAGTTTATTCAGACTTTGAGGATGAAAGCTGGGCTAATCCACGAGGGAAGAGGCTGGCTCATTAACGAGTTGGCGGAACGATCAAGGAAAATATTAAATTTCTCGTTGGTCGGTTAATTCGAGGAAAATTAAAAATGTTGTCTGAATATTGATTAAAAAAAGTATAGAGAAGCGTTTACGAGTGTAATCTCGAGCCCACCGCGAGGATCAGGTGCCGCACATACACACTCGTAGTAGCGGGTTTGTGTTTGGGAGCAAATTGTGCGAGCCAGGTGCATAAAACCCCCCTCGATTTTAAGCTATGACGCAAGCAGCAATCCTGACACTACCGACGAACAAACAGCGGCAACCAGCAATGAATTCCCCCACCAGCTTAAAATCCGAAGTCGCTCCAGATACAGGTGACCTCGTAACTTCTCTCCCACGCCCCCTTCCGTCTCCGTCATCACCGCCGCCCCCTCGTGGCTTTAGCCGAGGTGTTTCCTCCACACTGAACTTTGACGTGAAAAACCGCACCGAGGGATGCGGAACTAAAATAATCTTCTCATATAACAAGTTGCTTAATCAAATCAACTTTTCCACGGAGCATCATTCCTCAAGAATTTTTTTAGAGCGCCAAGCAAATTTCTACGACGCATCTGCTCTTCCAGAATTTCCAAGGATTCATGGGGTTTTTCCGTGTTTTAAACATTAAGTTGTTCCTCTCGTGACTCGAGAAAATAAACACTCCATGTTTTATATCGTTATATGAGAACGCGGAGAAAAAAAGGAAAGAGTTGTTTTTCGATGTGACCGTCCGGATTCTTGCAGCTGAGTATTTTGCTTAGAGAAAAATATCCTTTCATTATTTACGGCCTGGTGCCTCGTCGTCCATGTGTAACGGTAAAAAAATAACCTCCCTATTTTTAGGCACCTTCCAATTGGCTGTGCCTATTCAGACTGCCTTCTGTTTTTTTTTTTTTTTTATCCAACGCGTTTAGTACACTGCAATGTCGAGGCGAAATAGAATTTTCAAACTGACGTGCATATGTATAGATATATATATATATATATAAAGCGCTCTAGCGGTGGTCACGTTTCCAGGAGGAAAAAAGGCCGCCGCTAACTTTGGGAAGGCTAACTGGATTTAAAAAGGTGAAGGGCTGCGTTACAGCTTGCGGCCTCTTTTTCGTATACTCTGTCCAATAAAAAGGAAGGGTACACGCGAAGTCGAAAAGTTAACCCTATGAGGGAATCTTAACGGGTTTAAAAAAGAGCCTCAGAGTCAATTTTTTTCACCGTTTTGGAGCTGCGTCTCCGAATGTACCCTTAACCCTATCGTAAAGGCGTAAACGCGTCGGAAAGGATTAGGCGAGTCGAGCACTGTTTTTTCCTTCACTGTCTCTCATTTTTCTTCATTCTTTACATTTACGTTTTCGAGGAAGATGGTACACTTTTTGTTTTCTGTGCAGTATAAATATTACTGCGAGGTACACAGGCTTAAGCTGGCTTTACGGTTGTCCAGCGAGGAGGGAGGCCAAAAAAACGGTAAAATATTTCACTGTTTTTGCCGCTCGCTGCTTCGTATACCCTTTTCCCTCGAACGGGTAAAAAAAAATGTCCCGGCAATTTTAAAGTCAGTGGGACGTGTTTGTTCGTTCGATAAAAAAACAACAAACAATACAAACACATGCACATTTTAATGGCCCGTCGGTAAGCCAGGTTATATTGTGAATTTATAAGGCTGTCACGATGGATGGTAAGGCTTTCCCTTTTTTAACAAAAAAAAAAAAAAAAAAAAAAAAAAAAAAAAAAAAATAAAAAGAAAAAAAAAAAAGAAGTAAAAAAGAAAAAGAAAGAATAACACAAAAAAAAAAAAAAAAAAAAAAAAAAAAAAAGGGTAAAAGAATGCAGAAAGCGAAAAAAAACGGAACGTTGGAAAAGTCTGGAATGTTTAGTCGAGGGAAGCAGTATTATATTTCAGAAGAATATAAACATAGCATTTTTACTTCAAAAGTGATTTTTTTTTTTTAGATTCTTCGAGCGTCTCGTAAATTTTCTAAACTAGTGGGACACAAAAATATCGCTGTTTTTTTTTGTGCCAATGTCGTAGCACGAGATTTCGTGGAGGATTGGAGCTCGAACGATCGGAGAGAGCAATTTGGACGGAGCTTAGTAAAGTTTGATGATGATTGATGAATTTGATGGATGTCGGGCTTTTGGAATCGCTCGATTATGCACGATCTCGTGCATTGGGCAATGAAAAATTCTGGATGTGAGTTTGGGTGATGGAAGAAATAGCAGGGTGCCTGCTGGGGAACGAGGGGAGAGAACTCAGACGCATAGAAACACATTATACGTGGGCACGACGTTATAGAAGCTGTTTCTAATCAGGACGCGGAGAATGCGCGCGGCAAGTGGTCATGGGGGACAGCGGGTGGATGAGAGGTGCGGGAAGAGAACGTAGATAGCTGGAGAGTGCGAGAACGACACGATGTTGAAGCAGGGAAGGGGATCGAGAGAGATGGGGGCGGGGGGCCGCGGAGGGATACAAGATGAGGTCGTTTGCGGCAGGGCCGATGCGCGCGCCGAGGTCACGAGTTCGTTGACCGACGAGGGTGCCATTTGTCTCCCAACTAGGCCAGTTTGCCTTCTCCCGCAGGCAAGAATAAGGCGCTCGGTGGGGGTTGTTCATTTCAGCTATATTCCGAGAGTTAGGCCACCTACACTACCCTCTTTTCTCGATCCGTTACACTCCCGTACTGGCGCGCATTAATATCAGAAATTCACAAGGGCTCTCATGCTCGAAATCGTGACACGAGAATATCCACCAAAAAATTGTATTTCATTCCGAAATATCACACTACGAGAGACTGATTTGTTTATGTTCGCCATCGGCATGCTAGTTTCTCTTCGCAACGTGAAGATGAAGCGAAAAGATGGAGAAACCGCGGTAGGAATATATATTAAGATCATGGCGTTTCGTGGATATCGATGGTTACAAAAATAGAACGAAGAGGACGACTGAACACAGCTGAAGAACTGAGATGTCGAGTAGTCCTCGAGAGCAGCATGGATCGAGTTCAGGCAATAGAATTCGGTGCATAATTACAGATGAACCAGAAAAAAGCTGGTACGATACAATGATAGCGGAGGTGGAGCTTATTGAGGGTTGAAAACATTGAATTTGGGACGATGGCAAGAGAGGCTGCGTCGTACAGATATAATTAATCGCGGAGTCACGGGTCGACAGGTTGGTAGAAATGGCAACGATATATACTTGAAGAACAGTTTGCGCAGAGTGTTTGAATGAGGGTGGGGGTACGAACGATAGCGACCTCTTGCCGTCCGTTTGCTGGGTCAAAGGTCGTTGACCCCCAGCAGCCACCGGATTCCCGGACACCCCTGGTGCGCCCAGGTTGGCCCTGTCCAACGTTTGTGTTCGCTGAGAAAAAAGGAAGGGGCTGATGATAGTTATATGTCCGAGAGTAATCGCAGCGGGAATCATTTGGATTGCTTCGAAATATTATTCACGGGGGGGGGAAATAAAAAAATACCCTCAGCTTCTCCCTCAAAATTATTTTCTTCACATTTTTTCTTCCATCCTGATAGGGAACTCGGTTATTTCTACTGTGCTCCACTTTTACCCGTAACCTCGATATTTTTGAGTAAAGGAGATTCTTCGGCACAACGAGTTACATCGTTTTTTTGTCCTATTTTTCCCAAGCTCTCCTCTCGTTGATCGAGACTATCGTGTGTCGCAGAATAGTTGCACAGATTTTCAATCGCGGCATCGAAGAGTCTTTAGTCAGTAGCCGCGAATAAACGCGATCAGCGAAATAAATATTCGGCAAAGTCATAGTCTTCGATAAGGGAAAGTCACGGTTGTGAACGAAAAAGACAAAAAGCCAGGAATTCTTGGCAAGAATTCTGGAAAAGGATGGCACACACGGAATAAACAAGTGTATGAAAATGATGAACGAGGGACGGGGTTTAGTACGTGCTTCTGCGATGCTGTGATGAGCGGAAGGTGTTTGGGTCCTCATCCGTATGTTTATATATCCATATTCTATACACGAGATGATTACTTGCTCGCTCTCTTCTTTCCCTTTCACCGGCATCTCGACAAACCGCCTTCCACGCCGACGGCGTAAGCCACCGTCGCGCGAATCACGCCGAGAACCTCACGAGACCGAGACCACTCTTACTTTCTTCCCGGTGAACCGTGACTTGGCGGTGGTTAGCCGATTGAAGAAAGTAAGTCTTAAGAAAGTGAACCACCATCGTGAGTTTGAAGAAAGAAATGTATAAGCACAACGAAAACTATAGAGAACGGGCAGCAGTGATAATAAGGAGAGGAAAAACGATAAAACGATGGGAAATGTGTTGACGGATAAAAAGGCAACGAAAGTTGCCAATGTCTGTGATTTATAATCTCCAATTACGGCGTTGGTGTCGATTGGAGTATTCGCTGAGAGACAATTAATTAATGTTTTTGTAGCTCCACTGAAAAGAGGAGAACACGAGCAAGATAGGTCTTTGTGCACCTGATAAGGGTTCAAACTTCGGCCGATAAGAGCGCCTGACCCACATTGAGGTTGTTCACCTTGATGTGCTTCATTAGGCGCGCGATACACCAAGTGATCGATACAAATTGGGGAACGACTCGTGGAAGCGTTGGTGTAGGATATTCGGAGAGGGGGGAGGAGCAAGCCACAGGGCATGACAAGTTTTTTTTTATTGGAAATAGCATGAGGATGAACGAGAGTATGGAGGATCCAGGCGAGCAATATGGAGGCATATAGAGGATCGTGGGAGCTGCGCGAGAATCAAAGTTGCTCCGTGGATCCATGCACGCGTCACGAGCCCAAGGGGACAACGCGAACGAGAGGGATCGCCACGGGGGGAAGAAAGGGAGAAGGGGGAGTATATGTAGCACGAGAGGGAATATGCAAGAGCGAGTTAGTCGAAAGAGGAAAGAGAAGGCTAGAGAGATACTCTCGTCAATCGAGGTCATCGGAGACCGGGAGGAGGCCAGGCCATTGCCCGCGCCTCGCTTTTCAGGTTAGCCAGTCGTTGTCGTCGTCGCGCGCGCGTAAGCGTCAGCGCCACGCAATTAGAAAATACCCGAGAAGAGGTCCTGGCTCAAGTGAGCACGAGGGAGAAGGAGTAAAGGAGGGACGCGATGTTACGACACGTTTTCGAGCAATACGACATCAGGCAGTGGCAGCTCCTTGGTCGTAAATAATGTACCAATATGTATCAAACTGCTCGCAATGACTCTGACGTAATGACGAGTCCACTTGGCCGCGATTGCGGCACCAGCAAACGAGTCTCTCAAATGTTATCATCGTCACTCAGACTTCCGGATTGCCCTGCCTTTTGTTCTGATGCTTGAAAAAGTTAAAAAGAGATAAATATATAGGGACATCTGGGACGTACGGTAAATCAGGATGAGGCGAGTGGAACAACAGACAAAAAGTTGCAAAAGGAGAAAGCGTCTTCGGAAAGATGTATACGACATTATTGGGCTGGGATTAGTGAGATCCGGCTAAAGGGTGACTCCGATGATGGCCCGTAAAAAGGTTACAACGGAAGAATATTCCCTTGGTGCAGTCGAAACGATTCGCTCTCCGGATAAGGCTTGCTTTTTTTTTTTCTAATCCCGGTTCTTAAGAGCCTGCTGTTCTCGTAAATAACGCGTATAGCAATGACATCTTCCAAATTGGCTGGATGCCCGTTTCGTCGGCTGTAATTCAAATTTGATTGGATATGGAAAAAGAATAAACGTAGTAGGCGAAGCGCGAAGACCTTATATGCGTGGATTGTAGAAACGAGGGGGGGGGGGCAGCCGGTCAGTGCACCGGATTGTGGCACTACTCTTGTCTATGTTATCAGCGATGCACGAGAAATTCCTTCGAAATGGTGGGTTCTGTGAGGTGATTGTCGAAAGTAGTCCAAGCGGCGGTGAAAGCATTTCCACGTGCTCGCTGAGCTGATGTAACAGCGAGCAGCAGTGTTCGGTGTGGTCGGTAGCCAGAAAGTTACGCGAGAGAAAGGGAGTTCGGTAAGTGAAAAGAGGTATCGAGAAAAAGGGGAGAGTGATGAATAAGGAGCAGAGAAGAAGAAGAAAAGAGATCACGGTCCATGTGGTAGAAGCGAGGCGTGGATTGTACTTTCTCTTGGCGTTCTCTCGTTAACTCGGTATTGCCTCTTTTCTCATAATATAGGCTCTTACCGCGTCGTTCGTTGCATAACTGAATGCCGATAGCTGCTGAGGCAAAAGCGAACTTAAATAAGCGTCAAAGGGTCATAAAAATGAGCGAATGTCTCGCCTGAGAAACTGTGTACCAATCATCTTTACCATCGAGAGTTTAGGACATGGAGACGAAAAAATTGAAGCTCATATGCGTAATGATGGCCAGGACAAATGAGACCTTAGTGAAACGATATCAACACTTGATTCCAGTCGCTCGTTTCTCGCGCACACAATGAGATTCCTCCCGGTTCTATAACATATAGTGGACGCGTTGATACACGAATATCCATGGAACATTTGACTAGTCGTATTCGCTACGTGGGCTCGTCGTAAGTGTACGCGGTGACCTTCGCTGATAAAATGTGGGTAAAGAAGGGGCTGATCTCTATTGGTGAGCATAACGGATAAAGAGGTAGTGGTGGTGGTGGTGGTGGTGGTCGGTGCGAAAGATATAACTCTGTAAGCTATTTAGCGTATGGGAGAGAAGGAGTGAGAGTCGAGCGTTGGTCTGGGTGAGTGAGGATCGGGAGGGAAAGTCCCAGTTCGAGTTTGTTGAACCGCGGGCCGTCGGCGATTGGCCACGCGAGCAGTCGGGCTCATGGAGAGTTCACTCGATCTCGGTGCTCTATACATGTCTTTATATCTGTACGATGTATACGCGAACGCGTATAGATACCTATAGATATGAATGTGACGTGGATAAAGGAAAGGTTGGTAATTCTTGTGTCGAAAGGAATAACCGACGCCCTTTTGTTTGCAAGAGCTGCGTATGTACGTTGGAGCAAAGAGCGCGGGTTGCGAGGCTAGAGGGGCTCTCGGTTAATTTCATCTTGCCCCAGTTACGGGTCGAGCAGGGTGAACGAACTAGCCTCGCGCCAAGGCCCCGTCGACCTACTTTCCTGCGTGACTGTGTGAGCTGTCGCTCTCCCACTACTAGAGACTCTTGCCTATCTCTGGATATATACGTCGATCTTCGTAAGTGTGTATGTACGTATGAATGCTTTGCGATGACTCGAACCAATGGGACAAAGATCAAGAGGCAGAGCGCGCGCGCGAGAGATAGAGAGAGAGAGAGAGAGAGAGAGAGAGAGCACAATCGGTGAACAGATACGGAAAACGAGAGAACTGGATGGAGCTAGAGGAGAGCGGAGAGTGGGAGAGAGAATGTGAGATAGAGAAGCAAGACCCTTGGTATACGAGATTCTCGGGCGCAGAAGAGAGAAATGTTGACGATAAGTGGGGTTCTTTCTCAATGCATGTGGTACGTATGTGTCTCGACAACAAATGCATCTATATGTGTGAGGCTCATGCATGCAAAGTGTACGCACATTAGCCCAGGACAGAGGAGAATGAACGAGCGGCGGTGGTTGGTGTGCTGGCCATGTCCACATGCAAGCCGGATTAGAGAGAGTTGGAGAATGTTCTATCGCGCTCGTACAAGCGCTATCTGGCCTAGGAATGACACACGACCAAGTTGAAAGGCACGAGTTACAGCGTGCATGCCCGTAGAAATAAAGAGCGAGAAGGAAGACGCGACGACGGCCTATGAGCGGAGAAGGGATTCCGCCGAGAGTGGGGAGCCAGAGAGAAAGAGCGAGGGGAAGGGAGAAATAAATGCCAGCTCCGAGTGGAAGGCCGCCGAAGGGGCAACGAACTAGCCTCCTCCCGGGCCCCACGACCTACATTCCGCCGCTGGAAAGTGAAACTGCCGCCTCCGCGTATACGGCTCGCCCGAACCGCGAGACTGTAACGCACGCTCTACCCTATAGTATCAACTCGTCTATATATACTATATACAAATATTATACTTTTCTGGCGTTATTTCCACCGCACCGTTACGAACTTGCCAATATTTCATACGCCCGAATATACTTAATTTTCTTTGATTCCGGCGCGTTGTTCACGCTAAAAACATTATGAATTTGGCAAACACATTATTTCTTCCTCTTTATCGCGATTGTGTGTGTGTGTGTGTGTGTGTGCGTGCGTGTGTGCGTGTGCGTGTGTGTTTACACACTACCCGCTGTCGTTTTCAACGCGATAGGATAATTCGTACGGACGAGCGAGCGTGCGATTTATGAATATTTTGGAGCATTTATTATTTTTCAACGCTTACCAGCTAGAACGCGTCCCAAAAGATTTTCGCTGTCTTGCGGAGGATAGGCCGTTCCTGAGCCACGGTTATAGCCGCCCGATGACGATTCCTTCTCGTTCTCGAGAGGATCCGGTGCTGGTGACAGGATGTCACCCACCGGCTGCTCCTCGGCGTTGCCGCGCGGCTTGAACTCCTGCACGGTCATCGCTTGTACACACCAATCTTCTACCCGTCTGTCTATCATGCCACACTACACCCGAAAATCGTCACCTCTCAGTCTCTCTCGGTCTCGCTCTTATCTTTGTCTCTCAGCCTCTCCTCGGTGGTTACCTCTGTGCGTCTCGTTAGCCCAACAAACAGGACGACTCACTTTTGACGCTGCTTGCACTCTTTGCTCGATTCTGCTTCAACTACTGCTCGCGCATACACTTCGATTTACTAGATAAGTCGGATTAGTCTCTAATTTAGAATAACGATCATCTGCTGTTATATTTGTACTATTTCAGTTGCACTATGTTGTCGCGGACGATGCTTCGATTAAAGGCATAACAAAATAATCCTAATCACTTTTTATTGATGATTCTCTCCTCTCGCCCGGAGGATTATGTATACATTAAAAATGTGATTCGTTTTCTCGCCTGGAGACTTAAAATTAATCAACGATTATTACGGTACGAATAATCTTTCGTCACGTTACACTTCCTGCACTGATCGTCAGAGCAATGTCCTTGCGGGCTGCACGTGCCCCAAACGATATCACTTTGAGATCCAGCGTTACATCGGACAATAACAATCTTAGGGAATTTCTTTATTTTCGGCTTTATTAAGATCGAGTTGTTTAACGCGTGATTCCGATCGGTTCGTTTTGTTTATTAAGGATACGAACGGATATGTGACACTTAGATTCGCACACTCGGAAACGACTATCGGTCAATGTTTTTATTTGTTCGTAGTGTGAACGCGCTTCGTAAAAGCACGATTAACCGGTTTTGTAATCGCCACGCGTCTTATCACCGCAAATCGAGAAAAATCTCAAACTGAATGGGCATTTGATTGAACGGAGATGGCAGTTTAATTTGTCGTCACGAGTTTACTCGAGACCGCGTGGTATAGCTTAGCGGAGAAAGAGCGTGGATCAGTGGTTGTGTATGGCGTGCAGTGCGGTGCGCGAGTGAGTTTGCCGCGTCTCGATATATCGCGAGTTTTGCGCGCTTGCGCCGCTACCAGTCCACCGCCGCTCCGCGCTCTGCTATACCGCTTGACGAACGTGTCGCGTGCACCGCGGGCCCCGTTCTTGTCCTTTTTTTTTTTCCTTCCTTGTTCTACGTCATTCACACTTGTACGATACCGATCGCCACAATCTGACAATGCGTGCTCAGATTTTTCATTCTGCGTGCGAGTTGGACAATACTTTTGATCGCGGAGGGCATTCGCCATAACTTTTTACCGAAAAGTCCTGTGGGGCAGGTATAATTTGGGTAAAACTAGTTTTCAGCATTGAGAAAGCCTTTTCGGCTGGCCTATCGAGAATCCGCGGGTAAACGCAAGATATAACAATCATATCGCGCGACGGAGACGAATAAAACGTGGACTCGGGCGAGGACGGACTTGGGTGTCGTTGCGTCCGCCAATTGGCACGGTTGACCCGTCATTAGGATCAAGGATTCCGGTCTCCGCAAAGCTCATGCACGACATGCTGCTTTAGCAGCAGTTTAACGTTATACGTTGTACACGAGCTAGGGTCTTTGTCTTGTCCCCGCAACGGGCGACTCAGTGGCGCCCTTGGAAAAAATGTCTATTTCAAATTAGCTTGAGATAAATATTTGTAAATTTGTCCGGAAAAATGAGCGTACGCTTGTCAATACGCTTATGGCCTTGTCCTCGTTTAATCGAACGGCGGAGCTCCACATTCCTACTGATTTCGGTGGAAAAGCTATGAGTTCCATGATCGCGCCGCCTTCGAGATGCCTCGGCCGAGCTGCAGGTTGGCCAAACAGTTGATACGGCGCTGAACGCGCGAGTATCAAAGAGCTCATTAACACCCGCGTACGAGGGATATAAATCGAGACTGATAGTTGTAACTCTTTCATTATTTGCTCAGCTGCGTGTGTAGCGTGTTCGTTACAATATGAGAATTTTTCTTTTCGTTATTGTTTGCAACTTTTCCGGAAATTGATAACGATCCAAGTTCCAAAGTCGGGGGCTCGACATTGACTGAAAAATATTTATATTCTCGAGGTAATGATAATAGAATTTAGGCAGCAGAAAGTTTTTGTGTAAAAAAGAAAAAGACTCGGTGTGAGAAGTCGATTAGAACAGCAGGTGTCGTTTGAAGCGCTTGTCACGTGTCGTCGATGAAAACGAAGGTGAACAGCCGCAAGCAGAGTTGAGCTCCACAGATATATGCTATATTGTTATATATAGGTAGTCTAGACACCTACAAACGAGAAGCGACGCTAGAGTGGGAGGCTCGCGGACTAACACGCGTCTGGGACTAGCGGTATTATAAAGAGGGCCTATCCCAGCGACAGCGAGAGTAGACAAAAACCGGCTAAGGTAATACGCGCTGGAATCGAGCACAACCGGTATTCGGCTTTCATTCAAGTCTCCTCGCCTCGTTTCTCGCTTTCCTTCTCTTTTATTTTCATCTTTTTATTTAATCGTCCCTTTTCATTTTTATTCGTTTCTCCTTCATCATTTCCAATCTCGGTAAATCAATGCTCGATAATTATCATCGAGGCCTTTCCTGGTATCAATTACCTGACGGCTGTGTCGAGACTTTTTTTTCTGTTGAAAAAATATTAATACTTGCGAAGGAAATTTTGATTTTCACGTATTTTCCAAATTTCTACGCGATCACCCTACGCTAGTAAGCGAAACGTCACTCTCCACGGGATAGCAGAGTCTGTCAGGTAATTGTAAGATTTATGATTGGGGTGAGAAGCGGTCAGGGGGTTGCGGGTATGCTTTTATGACCTGCGGTTTTCACACAGTCTTCATACTTCTCCTTTTCGTCATAAATTACGGGAGACCAAATATATACGTGTTTTGTCAAAAGTTAACAACGTCAAGATTCGTGCATGTCAAAACGTGTGTTAAAAGATGTACGTGCGAGAGAGAAGGCATGAGCAACCGGAGAGTGAGGTTGGAAGAGCGAGGAGAAACGGAGCTCGTAAATTATTTGAGAAAAGATTGGGTTTTGGCAAAAACTGCAGCGTTAACGGACAAAACGTCCCGTTTCCGTGGTAGCGACTAACCTTGTTCTGTCAAATATTCTCTGGTTCAGGGATGTGTCGAGGAACGTGTTTCGTTGATGAGAGTAAGAAACATGTGAAAAACTAAGAATTGCAACGACGAGATCGTTCGGCGAGAAAAATCGTACTGCGATGAAACTTGCCGAAAAATCGTGGCGAAGGAGCTCTCGGAATATGCGTTGTGACCGTGAGGTCCTTATCGTTTACCTTATTGGTTGAAATCGAGGTCTCAAAAACGTGATAAATGTAAATAATTCTCCGTCGGTGCTGCTGCGGCTGCTCGCCCGACGACGATCGTCAACGCAAACATAATCGAAAAATCCTGATGTATACCAAAAAAATCATATCAACAGGATTGTTTTCCGTCAATCGACACTAACGCGACGACAGGAGAACGCATTCATATTTAGACGTACAGACATCAATTTGTACGAGTGTTAACGAAGAAAATATAAAAGTGACAGGAAACATGCTGACGCAGCTTTTGCCAGGTCGGCATAGGTGAGAAAGTTGTCGAAACATGTACACAAGATGTTTGTGACATCTCATTAATGTGTGCCAGTATGCCACGCGAATTGTAACAATTCCGATTGTTTTTTTGTTACATTTGAAATGAATTTCAAACAATCCTTGAAAATTGTCGCGCAACGACGCCAGTCGCTTTGCGTAAAGTCACGTAATTCTCTTAATAAAAATCATTCCGTATCTAAGCAGTATGCTAGCTCGTGAGATCGTAAACTTTCGTGGCGGCTCTCACCGAGATTTTTCGATGGTGAGACGAATATTATCCAACACTAAATGTTGGAGTGAAAACGACAAGGAGCCGAGTTTGTGGCTATCTGCTCGTCGGATTTATTGGCTAGGCGGTAGAAAGATTCGCGTACCTGGTTTCTTTACGTGTTCTAGTCTGTTGTCGTGTCTGGCTATTCGCGTTCCGGGAGCTCGACCAGAGATGCGTGGGTCGAATTGACGAAACGAGCTTATAATATTTCCTTGTATTTTTATGGGCGCAACTGTTTTTAATCCAATAATGAGAAAGGAGAAAAGGAAATTAGTAGAGAAAGCTCAAAACGAGTTATCGATCGATGAGAACGAGCCGATTATCTCAAATTAAACTTAACGCAGTTGTATTTCTTTGTTAAATATTGAAGCTGAATCGACAATTATCCCACGAGCGAACGCTAAATGTATTCGAATCGTTTCAACGAGCAAGTCCGTACATAGCACCTGAAGTATTATCGAAGCGCACGAGTGTTGCTTGCTCGGTAATTCGCGATTAAAATAGATCGTCGTCCGACCCGTAGAGTAAGTATATACATTTGTTTAAAATCGGTCGTTGAACTCGCCGTACCAACGGAATTAGGAAAGTCTATTTAAATCTTGTCTAAAAGGCGCAGCGCTTCTTTGCTCGAGCGTGTTTGCGCGCTTCTTCTTCTCGTCGAGCGAATCCTATTGGTTGTGTGTGCATATAAAGGCTAGTGCCTTGACGACGATTGCGCCGCGAGGTGCAAGCGAGATTCGACCAAATTTTCCACTTGAAAATTCTCATTGAAAAATACGTAGACTAGAAATTTCTCCGCGATTGCCAGACGACGTAAATTCCGTATTTTCTATATGGTCGATTCACAGCAACGTTTTCCACTCCACGACGAAAAGATTTCAGGATATTTTATAATTTAGCTGGCGATTTATAATTTAATCGTAACACATGTGAAATGCTTCGAGTATTGGATATTAAAGCGCGCGCGTATGCGTGCGCGAGCAGAGTTTATATCGCGCAATTCGCCTTGTACAACGGGATCGCGGTCAAAAATTCATTCCTTACTGACTGGTGGGCAGGCCACAGATGTTGCAAAATAATTATCGGCAAAAAGACCCACGCGAATCTCGCACTCTAAGATCTATGTGAATGTTAACTACATACATATGTATATATATATATATTTGATGCTCTATAGAGAACATACATTGTCGATATGTATGCGTATGCAGCTTTGCCAGGACAGATCCGACACTACTGGTCTTCGATGGGAGGCTTCAGGACACATTGTACGTAACAATCTAATTCATGCGTGCAGAATATGTATTTTATTTTCTAGTGTACTGGATTCAACGGATAAAAGCACGATGGCGTATAGGACTCGACGGAATGCAATAAAGCTTTCTTATTTTTCGTTCTCTCTGTCTTTCGTGTTAGTGTGTCGCAGTTGCGGTGAGCGTGGGCGATTGCGAGAGGCACGCGCGCATGTGGATTCCTTCCGCTCATTGACCCGATATTTGCAGACACTTTCCTGGGAGCCCCTTTGGCTCGCGCCTTGCCAACCTTCTCCTCTTTTTCTCTCGATCATCCAACCCGATAATCTCTCACGAATGTCGTCGACCTGTTGCGACGGTTGTCTATTGCAGCAGAAAACTCAATCGCGGTGAAAGCGAAACGCCCGCGAGTAGAACAACTGCGAGACGCTGGCATTTTGTTTCCAAATTTTTAATCGCGTCCGAGAAGAAAATTTTAAGTTTATCTTGACGGATATTGAATGGTGTGGCCGTTTGTGCGCGAACATTCGATTGCATCGCAACTATTAAGAACGTGCAACTCTACTCAGCTCGACAAGCCAGGGCGATAAATAAATTAAGTGCTGTTCGCCTCGAGGCGTCGATGATGGGATAAACGAATCTTGGCTTGGAAAATTCAATTGCACGATAGAGATATGAGGCAATGCTGTTTTTATCGATCGGTAACGTCGGTTGATGGTCTTTAAAAAATCCAACAAATCGTTCATTTATCTGTCCTACCGCAATACCCTTTTATTTTTTATATTTTTTTTTCGTCTATCGTTCTCGTCGAAATTCAACCGGATCAGCAAAAAAAAAAATGTCTTATCCGCGAGTAGTCATATTTTTCGATCATGCACGTTATAAATTATGGACATATAACGTCAAAGCTAAAATAACCAACCGCGTGCTGCTGCGGAGCACGTGCGTTCAATCGACCCACCCCTTCTCCGTAAGCAAAATGCACAAACATGTACGCACTATATATATGGGGGAGAGGCGGGCAAAGCGGAACACCCCCCCCCCAAAAATGTGAATTTTGTTTTTTCACTCCAAATCTTGAAAAATCTGATGGTGTGGCTTAAAAATTTAAGAGACAACCAACTTTTGGAGTAAAAAAAAAAAAATTTCGAAAAAATGAAAAATAAGAATTCGGCTGAAATTTTTTATCTCAAATGGAGTTTTTGATCGACAACCCTTTTCTTCATTGTTGAAATCATCGTTTTCGATAAGACGCTTGAAAAACTTGACTAAAAAAATCATTTCTCTCTCAATAATCGTTGCCATTTTTCAATGCTCTGCATG